>VZTG01010177.1:57391-230090 GCA_013397845.1 Melanocharis versteri
GTCCCTTCCCCTGGCTGTGCCAGGAGCGCAGCAGCGCCGGCGGCGCGCCCCTTGGCCCCGCGGGCCGCTCCAGGTGCCGCGGGGGCGGGGGGCACGCCGAAAGCACGTAGGAAACTCCGGGTGGGCACCGTTTGCTATGGCAGCTATCGAGGGAGGGAGGGAGGGAGGGGACACAGCTTTCTGTCACCGCTGTCAAGACTCAGCTGCCCCCAAAAAACGGGGGGCGGGTGGGGGCAAGGCGCAAAGCCTCCTGTCGAATGACGAAACCTGCGCTGCCTAGCCGGGCACTCTGCGTGTGCCCTGGCATCCTGCGAATGAAGGGTTAGTGTTGCTATAGATAGGCACTCCCGGCGGGTCATAACATTAAAACTGGAAAGGTCGGTCACGACAGAGCTAATAGGAGTTCAACAATATTAACAAATCTGGCACTGAGTAGCGTCAGTGTCTTTGAAGCATCCGTGTGCTTCCTTATATTTCTGGCATCCAGGTTGTGTCCACATTGCTCCTAATTCAGTCTTCTTGGTCCAAAGTTGAAAGCAAAGGGATGGGTAGCTGCCACTGAAAATGTGCAGCCTTCACCAGGCAATCTCTGCACCAGCAGTTCAGTTTGCTGTGTGTCATTAAGCCCTCAAAAAGCACCATATACTGGATGAAAGAAAAGCCTGAGAAACTTGTGGCCTGCTCTTTTCCCCTCTTCCTCAATATACTTTCTATGACCAGCCACCTCAGACACTTGGAACTGACTCCAAGGAAGCTTTCAGAGACCCTTTCTGTCAGTCCCTCAGAGCAGCGTCGGGGCTGATGACTACCTCTGCTTGCACAGTGTCATGGTTTGGTGGGCTGTGTTTTGCTAAAAAATCCAGCCTGATCCCATCTGAAATACGGTTTCTGTTATTCTTTATGTCCACAAACGAGGCAGCTTATCTTGCAGTATTATTAATTACATGCTCATTTGAAAAAGTGGACCCCCCTAACCTGGTTTTGTTACTTTGCTTGCTCTTGCTCCATATGTACACACCTTCAAGAAGTTAATTTTCTTTCTGCACCTTTGCACCTCCACCCCAAAAAGAAACAATCTCTGTCTAGCAAGCACATGTTTGTCAACAGAGCTTTAGAAACACTGATTTCGCTGATTGCTTTACAGCTCAAGAAGAGGAATGTACACCACGCAATCCTCAACACGCCAGTCTCCCAAGTGAGGAGATTATTGGAGCCTCTGCAGTGGGAGATTAACTCTCCCAGCAAGGTAGGCACTGACGTCACCTTCAGCCTCAATCTGCCCCCGACCTCAGCATCACCAGCACTGGCGGAGCAGCACCAAGCACTCACAGCCTCGAGGACAGCTGGCCTTGCAGAGCCCTGACTAAGACAGGAAAGAAACTCAGAAACGCTAGATGGGAGTCATGCAGAAATCTGGGCACATGAGTGCTATAACAAACAAATGTGTGTATATGCCAGGGTAAAAGCTGTTTTCTGCTTGTAACCCAGAGCAGCTACACATTAGAATTACACTTTAAAATATGCATTGCAGTTCTGCAGAAACTATTCTACATTGCTTAGGTATTAATATTCCCATCAGTCACATTAGTCAAAAGCTTTCTTTATATTATGAGAATTTTTTTCCTGGTAACTAAACTGCTCCACATTAAAAAAAAAACTTTTTCCCTAAGTAACCTGTTAATTATTCAACCTAGCTTCTTTCATGATGCAGATTTTTGAAACATTCTAAGTAAAAAATATTTTTTCCTTATCACACATTCATGTCTACTATTCCAAAAAGCTCACAACTCTGATAATCCATCTGACAACATAGTCAATCAAAAATCCATCCTACAGCCGTTTCCAAAGAAACGAATACATAGCCAGGAAGACAGAATGCTTAAGCTGGAAGGAAACCAACCAAAGGAACACAACAACAGCAACAACAAAGCCATTTTCCCTTTTCTTTTAAATTTCCTAATTTGTGGATATATTACAGGGACATAGATAATGCTAAATGCAGTTATGTTAAAAGTGGTGGTGGTAGTATTTATATAAATATTTATTTCTTTATTATTATTATTTAAGTCCAGAAAGCTGGAGGCTTTTCAGCTCTTCCTACACAAAAAAAAAGAAACAACTAACACCAAAAAAACTTTTGAAAAAGGACAAGTATGTACGAAAGACAAACACAATCACAGAACTAAAAAAAATACATATGAAACATCGTTGCTCACACCTCCTCCTCATTCTTTGGCTATCTGTCTGCTGCTTAGGCCTCCATCTAGTGTGGAGTTTTAGGTGGGTGGACACAATGGGCTTATTCACAAACATCAAGCTCAGCACATGCCTAAGGCTTTGAAGGCTGAAGACCATGGTGGGTCAGCTCCTTGGGACTGGGGCTCATGGGACTTTTCAGGAGGCTAAAACAGAGAAGTTCTGCAGAAGCTGACCACCTTCCTGCTTTATCTCATGATAAACATACTCTCTCTGAGGTACCTAGAGCACTTCTGAAACAGCTGTAGTAATGTTTACATATTTTCCCATTCCCCAAGTGGTCATTCTGTGAGGAAATATTGAAGCTGAAAGCCCATTGTGACAAATACAGTGTCTACAGTAACACACATACATATACACAATCACAACACTGTACTGAGTAAACCGTATAAACTAAAATTAAACTTTTGAAGTTAAAATCAAGCACTCATCATCTTAACAGCAGTGAGCTCACCAGAGGAGCTGTATTTCTTCCTTCTCTCCCACATGTACTCATATATTATGAAAGTTGCTCATTGCATGTTCACATACAATTTTTTTATACAAACCTCTGTGCTTAATTAACAAAAAGCCCTTCAATGTTATGTTTCCTGTTTTATTTTTGAAAGCGTGCCCCATGCTTTATTCATTACGCATTTATTCAGATCCTATTCTGCATACAGAGTTATTAATTTCCTCATGGGCATTTTATGGAGCTTGTTGCTACAGTATTCATGGGCTTCAAAAATATTAACCATTTTAGTTTCATAATACACCTCTCAGATGAAGGGATAGTGTGACAGGATATGAATATATTACATTTGGGAAAGTTATAGATTGCCTGGTTTGATATCTCATAGACCTGTCAGGACTTGGCACTATAGAAAAGCTTATTTCTTCAAGGCCTGGTTCCCACTGCCTTCAGTTATAGTAATTTTACTCACTGCCTAACTACCTCTAGTCAAACCCTGGAGTTTACAAACATCTGAAAATGAGAAGCAAATTATCAAGAAATGTAATTTAAAAGCCTTGAACCAGCTCTATCAAGGGACTCTGTGGCAGATACAAGAGCTAAGACACAAATTTCGAACTGTTCAGTTCTCTCAAGACTTTTGACACTGCTTCTCTTCTCATTGTTCTTTTTCTTCAACGTTTCCTTCAGTTTCTGGAATAAACACAGCCAGACTCCTGCAAGCAACAGCCCCATCATTAATGATGCCCACATAATTCATCCACTACTTTGAATCTTCTGCTCCTCAACACAGTACCTGTTAGCATGAATGTGTCATGCTGTGTTCGGCCCAGCATTTGAAAAGATGTGTCTCTCTTCACCACTGGATTTCACGGTTATTACTGGCAGAAGAGGGAACCTTGGGATCCCTTCCAAACTCTGGGAGAGGGTGTTTTTAAATAGCACACTCCCATCTGCTTGCTTCCCATGTCCATGCTTTTTGCCTTATCTTCGCTTGTTATTTCAAACCTGTCTTTATTCTCTCTTCAGTCTTGGCTGATCCCACTTTTGTTTTTCTTATCTAGTTAATGCTAGTGTTTGATTCTCATCCCAGTTCCAGCTGCCCTAGTTGCACTTTTCTTTAATCTTGTTCTGGGACTGCTCACTCTCAGATTCATCTTCAGCTATGCAGGGTTCTTTTGTTGCTGTTGTTTTTGCTGTTGTTTTGTTTTCACTCCCTTTATTTAGAAGATCTTTCTCTTATGTCTTCTCACCCAATTTAACTTTTAATTATGTTGACATCCACCCCCCTTGTCTATTCTTTACTGCAGGTGTGCACCATAAAGCTGGTCTTGCTCCTTGACCTTCTTTCCCAGTTGCAGGGAGAAAGTCCTAACTCCAGTCCTTACATTGCTGTTCAGGCATTTTTCTCTTGTCTGCTACCTTCCATCTACCTCTTTGTTCTACTACTTCTCAGGCATAGTTTCCTTATGCAAAAATTTTGTTGTCCCAGAATACGTCTATCATTCCCATTGCTGATTTCTCCTAATCACACCCCACACTGTTTCTCAGGAGCTTTGTGCCGACTCTACCATGCTGCAAGTTCTTTGCCCCCATCTATTCAAGTGAGACAACCTTCCCCTCCCCATCCCACAGGTATGAGGATTGAGGGGGATTAAACATCTGAAATTATTGCTTCTTCTCCATTAAGTTACAGATCCAAGCAAGGCACTGCTCAAAACAATCATGTAATGTATCGTTGCAGGTGGCACACTCAGGTAAGAGAGCTGCTAACACTGCATCTGTTCAAGGCTGGCTGTGGTGATGTGTAAGTCCATACCAATGTTAACAGAAGAAAAAGGATATATCTCTTTACATAAGGATGGATATTCTCCTTCTTTCTATTCTGCTCAAGATTTAACTACATTTCCTACTTGCTGAGCATACTGAAGCCCTGTCAAAAATACTGCTGTGATTTTATATTAGGATCAAACTCACATATTTTCATTCTCAAATACCTGGATAATTTAAGCTAACATTCTGAAAGAAAGATTGATGAAGAAGAAATTAAAACTGAAAATTCAGCTCATAGCTGACACTAGCATGGAAAATATCATACCAAATCTTCACAATTAAGCAAAGGTATATAAGCAACTTAAACAATAGCTACCAGCAGAGAGTGTCAAGAAATTTTAATATTAGATACCAAACTAGACTTTGTTTATAACATGATTTGTGTTATTTTCTCTCTGATTTTAATCCTCTATAAGCTACAGAAGAGCAAAACTACATTGATAACATCTACTGATGTTAAAACAAGTAATCAAGCAACAACAACAAAAAAACACTGGTACACTACTTAAATTAGAAACTGTTCTGTGTTTGCTCAGCATCCCTGATCCTCATCAAGCAATAAATCAATTTGCAGTAGCTGTGGACAGCTATTTAAACACAGGGCCAGAAGAGCTTAATTGTTAAAGCAATGTTCAAAGTTAGAAGGTATAGGAGGTTAGTATAAGAGGTCATATTAAATATTCACTTGTCTGAAAACAGCTGCATTCCAAGTATTAGGAGGCATCCTGACCTTCTCTTAATTAAAAAACAACGTCTATGAGCTTTGAGCTTAGCAGAGCTTAGCTTGCAGTTCTTCAGAAGATAGATAGAGGTTGCCAGATGAAAAACTGGCCTCTAAATGTTTGCCAACTTGATTTTGTTTGGTTTACTTTATTGTCTAACATAAAAAAAAAACAAACCCAATAAAAAAAAAACACACAAAAAACAACACCCCACCCCAAAAAACCTACACTCCCCTTACCCCCCAAGAAATAGCTAAAAGCTCTTTGGTTTGAAGTTTGTAGTTTATGTTTACAAGTTGACAAATCATTCAGGATTCAATTCTCAACTTTGTAAGAGGCTGCTCCTTGTCAAAGTTGACAGGAAATTTGCATTTGACTCATATCAGAGCTGATCAGGGCCACTTATCAGTCATCATTCTAGACACTGGTAACTGGTGAACATAGTTTCTTTGGTAACTCTATGATAATGTAAATGTAATAAAATATAAAAATGATATTACTACTCCCAGACCTGTTCTTCTAGAAACAAATATTTCTGTTAGGCTCAGAAGTGACATTAGTTATCAGACTGACTAGGTGTACAGGGTTAATCTTACCCTCCAGTACTCAGCATACTGTCACATAGCTGGAAGTCAGTGGATGATTTTTGACAGAAGAAAGCCTCTAATGAGCCTGATCTTGAGTGACTGCTGAGTATTTTGATTTTCCATTCATTTCCAGAAGATGAAGCAGCTCAGCACTTTGATGAACAGAAGTCACTGTTTTGAGCCATGCGCCACTCAGATGAAAAACCTCTGGTTTAGTTTACATTGTAATTTATCATTTATAACATCTCTGGTACTTACGGCAGAAAACACGTAACACTGACACTGGAGGTAAGGAATCAAAGAAAGTAGAGGAACCTTGCCCTAATTGGGCTTCTACATAGACACAATTTATTCTACTAACTCTGGCTCACTGAAAATGCATAAGGCCTGTCACCAGCACCCGGGAAGAAGAATGGAAATTGTCTTACAGAAAGCAGCATGAAACTACGATACAAGCACTATCAATGATGGAAATATTGTCCTGTCGTTATCAGCACTGTTTTAGCGGTAATACTTACAAAAGATAATACTTATAAAAGTTCTCTACGTGGCAGAGAACTTTTACCTTTTTCAACATTGTCTAACATATATTTCTCATTAACACAGGTAGTAACATATCCACTGAGTTTTAGGCTGCAACTAACCAAAAAAAATCCTCATATACCTAAGGTGCCTTACTTAGTACCTTTTTCTTATCTTCAGTGTCATAAGATAATAAATATCTATGGCAAAACTAATTTAATTGCATCCACATTATCCAGCCCTATCCAAAATTATTTGTACATTGCTTATTGTCAGTTTTTCTTTACTACAATAGAACATTTTCCACCAAGAGCTTCTTTTGAAAGAAGGCACTGATGTGCCATGCAGCAATAATTAATAACCTCTGTCTGGAGAATTCAGGGATTATATTGTATTCTAAAGTTGAATGCTCTTTCACTCACCAAGGCGACGGTTTTGTGCAGGCACAATCAATATTTGCTGTAAATAATACATACTTCACAGTAATTACACACATGTATGTGGAATATACATATGTTTTACAATTTGAGCTTAACTTGCAGCCATTTCAGTACAATTTTCCTTCAGCATGATTATAGTACTAAGCTCTTGCAATTCATTTTTTGCCCCCTCACCTCAAAGCTATATAATTTGCAATACTAGAGATGTCACAGATGACTGACTAGAGACAGCTATTGTCAATTGAGGGCATATATATATGAATACTCAATATAAAGGACCCAAACTAAACTCTGAGAACAAAGCACTTCCAAAATTAATTCCAGAATTTGGAACCAGCATTTACACAAAATTTTTGTCTTTCCAAGAAATGGGTGAAAGGTGTCCCAGGCACCACTTGCACATGCACAGTTATGTGTTGCATTTAATAGAATCCATTCTCACTGCAAAAGCAGTGAGGATTTGCTGAAGAGTCAGATTTATTATGCATTCTCCAGACATCTAGGTTTGTGTTTCCCATGTGCTGGCAGGAATGCCCTTGTCAGATTAGTCACTGAAGCCCTTGCTTTATGAGTACAGGCTTAAAACATTGAATATACGAACAACTCAAAATCTTCAAGTATGAAGCATAAGAATCAAAGTGTATATTTGTATTCCTGTTTATTATTACATAGAATTGCACAACAGGTAAGATTTGTTTTTTAAGTATGTGTGTGCATGTGCATTTTATTTGCTAAAGAATTGCACTTACCATATAAAAACTGCACTTAATTCCCAACATCTAAAAAAACCCCTACCTTAATCTACCATAGCCAAATTTTTATCTGCATGGATCCTGTTTTTCAGCAAGTGACATGAGTAGCAGTTTGCAGGACAGATATTGCAGATAAATTTTGCACAAAATGCTAGCAGTGGAGACAGAAATATTCCTGATCTAAGACTAACCTACATTAAAGCAACAGATCATGACTTCTAAATCATTCAAGCAGCCTTCAGTTTGTGAGAAACTCTCCTACTACTATTTTTCCCCCTTCTTAAACCTGTTTTCTTCTCTCTGTATGCTGTTCCTGTAGCCTGTCACAAATATGCTGAAACCCATTACTTTGTCACTCAACTCTATAGAAACTGATACTGTCAGTTCATTTTTATCTTTATAAGTAATTATTTCTTTGGTGTCAAATGTCAAACTATTGAATACAGTTTTTTATATTTGCATTTTTCATTTGATTTTTAATACAGCCACTTGGTGTATTTGTAACAAGTTCTCTACTCCTGTCCAAGTTCCTTTTACTTTAATGAACAGGTCAGTTTGCCAATTGTCTCCATCAGTAAATTTGGAACTTTGGTTGTTATCACTCATTACATTTCTTTCTGTAACTTCCATTGGCAGTGTCATCACAGGAACAGAATATCTGTTTGGGAAATAAAGATATAGGAACTTGCCTGAGGTTTGGTTTAAAAAGCAGTGGCAAACTAAATGAGGAAGCTCTCTTCTGAAAGCCAATCTGTGACTATATTTTAGTATCAGAATATTAACAAGGAATCATGCTGAAGCAGACTACATTCGTTCTTCAGACAGTGTACACATAATTGAGTTAATCAGGTAGTTAGCCAGAGAAGTGATAAAACACAACAGGCAAGGATTCTGTGTGTAAGAAGAGACTGGTACTTATAAATAAAATCTATTATTAATTTTCAAAAGTGAGGACTTAACGAGCATAATATGGAAAACACTCCCTGACCAAGCCTCTTGTTAATGTCCAGGTTAAGGTCTGCGACAAAAATTATCTCACCTGTACCAGCGATAGGCCTTTTCTACGGATTACCCACCGCATGTAGTTAATAATAACTAGATGAGGTCGTCTTCCCAGACTCAACACTCCTGTCCTGAGCAAAGCTCGGTTTTAGCAAGCAACCAGGACCATCCGGAGAGAGGGCAGCGCACGGCCCCGACACCGTCCCGACACTCGCGCGTGTTTTCCGAAGAATCGCCCCCAGCTTGCAAGCGATGGCATTGGAGGTAAGGTGCAGACGTGTGTGGTGGCATCCCTGCCCTCCGAGCAGCACAGTGATTTTTTGGCATCCTGCGACCCCTAGTGAGAGCCGGGGCCACCCCTGCCCCCGGCCGGGGACGCCAGCGCCAGCGGGCTCCTGCCAGGCACCGGCTATTTCCAGGTCGCGGGCAAAACATCTCCCTAGGGATTTCCGTTTCCCCCGTTAACTGACTGAAAGCTACTATAAAAACATAATAACGCTTTGCCTTTGGTTGCTTCGAAACAATGCGCTGATTGTGTCGCAACTTCACAAAAAGCTGCTGTAAACTCTCAAGGCAGTGGAGGGAGAGGCGAGAGACAGCACTCATCTTCTACATACCACCCCAGGAAAGAACGAAGGAAAGAAAACATGAAAGAACAAATGAAAGAGAGAAAGAGAGAATGAAAGAACAAAAGAGAGAACGAAAGAAAGAACGAAAGAAAGAAAGAAAGAAAATTGCCGGCTCCACTTCTACTTAATTATCTGCATGTAAGGCCTAAGCCTTTGCAAATAGCGACGATCAGTAGGGAAACGGTATTTGTTTGCCCGCTGGTGCTAGGAAAACATTGGTGAGAAGTTAGTCTCACAGCATGCAAATTTGCAAGCTAAGCTTTTTGCTGTTGTCATCATGCTCAGATCCACCAGAACAATGGAGTTTAAAACAATGATTGCTTCTGCTCTAAACACATACATGAATTAAAAGCCAAAAATGTAAACATGCAGTTATTGAAGAGGAAAGGGTATTTCTTAACTTGGTTCAGTTCCCTCAACTAAGATCAAGTTGGTATTCATGTACGTGCATCAGAATATGTGTTTGAATATACAGACAATGGTAAATACCAAACTGTTTTCTGTACATGGACATACTGTACACACACTTGTAGGGCCACAACCACAGTATGAAAGGTGGGAGTCTGCCGCTTTAATTCCTACAATCAACAAATAAAACATGCAAACTATTCTACCTAATGCTAAAAATAAACATGCCAGAACTTTAATATTGTGATTATCCAATAGGAATTATAATACACATAATACCACCTTTTCAGTGGAAAGATCTTGACAATCTTACTGGGGAAGCACTGTTATATACCAGATTAAAAGATTCCAGGATATGAAATGTATCTGGTTTTCAAAGACACATACTAATCTCTTGTGATATATTAATTTCCAAAAAAGCAGAAGAGGCCTAGAATGAGGGGGGTTTATTCAGTCTTTTACATCAAAATAATTATGGCTTGCCTTTGATGAATAGTATTGTCTTCTGATTTGTAGATTTCTAAAACCCACTAAACTCAAATTCAAGCCTTCTAGTCAGTCTTCCTAGAAGTTTCCATCTGCTTACAAACAAAACTAAAAGTTAAAGATCTTCAGCAGTTCAGATATAAAAGCCTACTATGAACTCACTCAAACAATTTTCTTTGAGAGTTGAAATTCTCACAGATTTTTGAAATTCTCCCAGAGGTTTGCATAATGGGAGCATGGATAATATGTATGTTAGACAAGCCTGCAACTGCCACCTCCTATTTTTCCAAAACTTCTTTTACATGGTTTAGTGCCTCCTATCCATTGCTCACTTTGCTAAATCACCACTTTAAGCAACATACTGCCAAGCCTATAAATTGCCTCTGAGAAAATGACTAGTGTGGAGAATTCATTGTTAGTTATACTTCTTTTATGTATTTAAAACACCTATCTGTTATACACTTCAAAGGAAAGAATGGAGTTCACCTTTCTGCAGCAGTATGATGAATATCACAGCTTGCATAACCCATAATAGTACATTAGTGAACAAATAGTCAGTAAAAGAGCTGTGTCTCTTCTACAGAATCTCTCCTCAATATGCTGGGCTAATTTTTCTTTAACTTTGCCCCGCATATGGACAACTTACTGCACAGAAGTTTTTGTAGGCCTGTTTGGCTGAGCAGAGAGGCTGCAAACCCTGTAAACACCAATATAATCCTGCCGTGCCACACTGAGGGAGAGGAGGGCAAACAGTCTATCAGAGGCAGTAAACCTGATTCTGTGCAGCAATGTATGTCAGGCTGATGGTTTGGTTCAAGGCCATTGGGTCCTTCACCACTGCATGAATCAATTTGTTTAAAAATATTTTCATGCAATTGGAAGTGTACATTACTAGAAGTAAATTATATAATTTTTAAAGCATATAGTTTATATTCAGATTTATGTATCTTATTTACCAAAGACTGACCTAAGCAGAAAATAAAGAACTACTTCTTTCTGAATCATTATAAAAGCTTCCTATAAGTCATCTGTTCTGTAACCAAATAACTCTGGAAATTCTCACAAAAAATGCAAATTGTAAGTTGATATTTACATACATTCTCTGTAGGTGTCAGCATTGCTTTATATTGTTGTAGAGAACTGTATTTTTTTCTTCTCAAAGAAAGAAGACATGCAGACTTGTCATTTTCAACATGAAAGACAACTTTTATGCTTCCACTTTGTCTTCTATGACCTATGTCAGACTAAAAGATTCACTACTATATTACATACATGCAGTTGCAAAGTAAATGTACAGCAAAAACCCACATTGTTTTCCTATGCACCCATTTTAAGTTTTAAAACTCTTTTATTGTAGTTATTTTTAAAATAAATATCAACCGTATAGATGTAAACACAAGGATCATGTAAGCTTTGCAAAGGTTTCTCAGATGTTGCAAGGAGCAGCAATTCAGTTATGCTAAATCGACTGTGAATCTATCTTCTTTACACAGACAGTAAACTGGGAAAAAAGTTCTTTTAATTTTCCAGTGGAACTCTCAGAAAGCCACTATAGGGCAAGTATTATTTAATACTTTCATTCATAAACTTATCATACAAAAGAAAATCTACTGCTGAGATCTGTTGATAATACATTATTGAGATGAATTATCCATGCAGAAGAGAATTGTACTACCATACTAGAAGTGAATGACCTTGGAAGCCAAAGTAATAGTAATTGGATGAAAATGAATTGTTCAGAGTGCAAGGTCATAAATAAAGCATAACAACAAGAACTGTTTCTGGGATCTCAGGCGTAAAGAGTGATTGAAGAATGATATTAATTAAATAGTCAAACAAAATTATTATCAACCTCCTATACCCATGAAAGAGAAACACAATCCAAGCATCTATGAGGCAAGATATTTTCAATTTAAAAAAAAAGAAACATTGATGACAGTATTACAAGCTGAAATATATATGAACATTATTGGAAATGGTGCATATAATCCTGACCATCCTTTTTATCAGAGGAATAATGAGCCTCTTTTCCAGGAGGCTATTAAGAGAGCACTTCAAAATCATTTGAAGGGATAGGTTAGCTTTCTATAAGAGTAGTGGAAAACAAACTAACTACATAAGAAAAAAAGGTCTACAAACTGCTCAAGAATGACATTAAATCTCATACAGAGAGTCTGACACCACTACCCAAAAGGAATAATACAGGAAGAAATCCCATCTACTTGTCAAAGGGAGTTCAAAAGATAACGTATGACCTGTCTGCTTGGTCTAAGAGTGTGATGGGACCTGTGTCCCAGGGAGGCCTGAGTAGCCCAATATTTCATTTGCATTACGAGTTTGAGCCGTTATCTATTGATAAAGTCAAGTGCTACTTACAGCCATTGTTTGTGGGCAGTCTAAGTGAAATGAAACAGATGAGAGTTTGTGGGTTTTTTGCAGTGGTAGTCTCAGAATCTATTTAGCCTGGAATTATCCTTCTTCACTACAAGTGAAAAGCACCTTGATTACAGAAACTTCTCAGCACTGGCTGGCTCACAACCAACATTTTTGAGTAAGGGAATTTAATTTAGATGAGGATTTCATATCGGGCATCTATTTAAGTGCAAGTTTTACCTATGTATATCCATAAAACACACCCTTTAGAAAACGTTGCTTCTAAAGATTTGTTTACATATACCTTTTTGTCTTCTCTGCCCTCCTCCCTAACAAATGTGTCCATAAAACTGTAGAGCTACACTGACTTATTTTTAGGTCTTCTCAAAAGTACTTAGAAGCTCCTATTAATGGCACAGTAGAGTGCTGAGTTTTCTATAACTCTGTGGCTGCAGAATCTTGTCTCTATCACAGATTTGCCCTTGGGCCGCAGAATAAACAAAGAGAGTATTTATAGCCCTTCTCATACAAAGAGATTTGATCATTCAAAAAGAAGGCAATGAATTGCACAGTACTTTCTATATCCTCAGGCTAAATACTTACTAATATTAGTGTTAAGGAAAAGCTGATGTCACCTGATCTGTCACAGTATCTGCATTTGTACATCTCTGGGTAACAATGGGCCAAAAAGCTTAACTATTATTTTTGAATTAATTTATTTCAACACAGTTCCATTGTCATGACAGATTTAGAAATACTGGCCTCCACCTGAATTACATCAGATTGCTATAGTTGATACAGGATATAGGAAAAATCAAAGTAACACTTCTCAGAGCTCATCCAAAGAAAGTTTTAAGGAAACAGATGGCTCTGACCATTTGGAAATGGCCCACAGCTATTACTCTTAATAAGAGAAGCTGGAGATGAGGTAGACAACCCCCTTTTTTTCAGGCTGTAATTTGATCCTAACATAAGATTCAGAAGATTATTGGAAGATTCACAGCTTTTTATACTATAAGCAGGAACTCAACAGAATAAGCTCTGTGACTTAACTGGCCTTCTCAAAGTCATTCTCTACTCTCTAAATCCGATATCCTTTTTTTGAGAAGTTTGATTTAAGCTACATCTTACAATGTGGCACACAGCAGAGCTTTGTTTTGTTGAGAATACCTCTGGCTGGAAGCCTCACTTACTCAGCTGGATTGACTGCTCTGTGGCTCAGGCTACTTGTGCTGCAGTGTCAGAGGTATTCCTCTCTCCCTCTGTGCTGAGTACACACACTTCCATGCTCACAATCACAGCCACATCCGGACCCTCCTCAACCCTGGAATATTCTCATAAAACTCAGTCCTTATTATCCTGAACTAAGGTTGATTGCTGTAGATAAAAACTTAAGTAAAAACATCCGATATAAGTTTATGATTTTGCCTAGCTTCTATGATGAATAACTACTTTAAAAGCAAGATAACCTTTTATGACTTTAAAATACATTAGAATCCAGCAGAATCATTAAATCGATCTCATTTTTTGTTACCGTTTCCTTTATTGTTTGCTGAAAATCCAAAATCCAAATTCTTACTAGAAATAATAATAAAAAAATATTTAAACATTCAAATCCTTAAAACAAACTGCTAAAATGCACGGTAATGACAAATTTGATAAATGCTTACATGCAAGGAAATATTTTTAGACTATTAATGTATTGCCATGTATATTATTACATTTTGCCATGAAATAGGTGAAGAGATAATGGGAGTATTTGCTAAGTGACCAATCACTTAGAAAATTAGAGTAAAATTTTGGGAATCTTAGGTTGCTTTTCCACTGTAAAACGATAAAATAATTTTCAGTTCAGCTACTTCAAAGCATGAGGAGTAGAAACCAACAATGATGCCAAGATGATTTTTGCTTTTTTCTTTTATATACCTTTTACACAGTTCTATGTATCCACAAGTATTAGCACGCATATTTCTAACTCTTTAAGCCTGATAATTTAGCATAGTTCTAGTGTTTGTAGGGCCAGGAGACCAAACATTCTACTATCTTGGGGAGCCAAGGTCCCCTTCTAGAACATATTCTGTAAACTAAAGATTAGCCCATCCAGGGGGAGGATTCTGTAGATGGGGAGAATACCACACCATCCACCGAAGCTCCCATTATTGGGTACCCTTGTCAGACATGCTAATGTGTAAGGTCTATAACTTGAACACGTGATTTACCGTGGGTGTCCATTGTGACATGTTCCACCCTGGCAAAGTGAGGCACCAATAGGATCCTATTAAAGATACCGAGGTAAAACCCCTAAACCTTTAACTGTGTCTGGCTTTCATTTGCTAAGACCAGGAAAAGGCATCATAATATCTTAGAAAGGTGGGAATCCCCTTATGAGCTATGGCATAGAGATCCTGTTTGTATTGCTGAAAGGGGTAGAGTTTGAAGATGTCAGAAATAAGGAGGAAAATTTTTTTTTGATCTTATGATACTATAATTTGAAGAAAAATCATGTTCATATTTTAGCAGTAATTCATCTGAGCAGACTGGAGCTTGCAGTCCAACTTTTAAGCACAGTGTGGATCCTCCTCTTCATTGATTAGGCCCTTCCTAAGTTACACAAGGACAGATGCCAACTGGATTACTTCTACTTTGTTCTAGAATGAGGAGAAATTAATTCTGACCACATCATGGTTGCATTGGCTAAATTGATATCTAAAAGTAGGTGGTGAAATGGAAAGGGTCATCACAGTGAGATACGTGGAGAACAGACTAGATGCAAATAGAATACTTGAAAGCTGGTACAACAGTTTCATTTTGGTTGTGATTTTAAAAGAATCCCTTACAATGAAAAGAAACTAGATTATTTCAAAACATTGTAAAAGAGAACAAGTCCTTCACAGAGTTTTCAGCTACTGTAGTAGGATTTGAGCGTCAAAGTGTCAAAGATAAACACACATTGTCATAACAAATTAGGAAACCTGTAATGAATATGTTTGCTAGTTTGCACTAGTATTTCATATCCATATATACCAAAGACTAACTTACTCCTAGTGACTTTTTCTAGTTTTCTATTTAACAGCTGATTAAATGTTAGATATGTGTATAGAGACAACTGTTATTAATACATCAAATAGCTATAATAAGTGTAGAATATGGTGTACTGAAAGCACAAGATACATTTATATGGCTCCCTTGCAAAACAACTTTTAATGTAATTACTACATTTTCCCTAAAGTGCAAGAATGAATAGTAATCACTGGATTCAACACTTTTTTTCCTATTGGTAGTACTGAATGTGGACCCATGCCCTCAGATTTCTCAGGAAATTAGGTGTTTCGCTTTTTCTCTCCCAAAACAGTACCTCACAGGATATTTTTGGCAAAGACAGTGACAGAAACTCATTCTCCAGAGCAACATACAGTTTCCTCAGCTACAAGACCATCCTTTCTTTTCTTGACATCCCAACTCATTCGAAACACAAATCCCAACTTCCTCAACAAAACTGAGATGAGTCTTGCAAACAACAGACTCTTTCACTGTTTTGTGCTGATTCATTCCAAGCACTGTTCATCCTGCACACTGAATGAGGCATTCCTGTGGGAAAACAAAGGATGAGATCATGTAATTAAAGACTATCTCATAATGTACACAAGGACTGAACTATAATGGCCTCAGCAGTCTTAATTCTATTTCTTAACTCTTGAGTGATTAAGAGGTTTTTGTTTTCTAAATCAATAGTTATGAGCAAAGACATTTAAAAATAATGAAAAACTCCAAACAAAAAAAAAATAGCCACATTTAACCATACCAACTACCGCTTTATGGTATGCAAGGAGAATTACCAGTGGATCCAGCTGGAGTGGAAAACAACACTGTTCCTTTTGTTGAACATTCTATTCTCAATTTGCCTATCCATTAACGTTTATATGTTCTCCAGAGATGTTTCGATTTTAATGAAATTCTGTCAGATTAGACTATTTTCAAATGCTGCCTTCTGATTCCCACCAGGTCACAGGCTTACTTACTCCAAAAGGATGCCGATGACTCTCTTCACAACCCCCAGGCCCCCCTGACAAACACAGAGACCCTACAGACCTTGTTCGCTGTCATTTCTCTTTTGAGTGCTCTGTCAAGTTGGACACAGAATGGTCACTCCGTTCTGAAGGAAACTTGACTTTTTGTAGGAATTCTAATTTAAAGACATAAAGTTTCTGGATCTCTCCTAAAATGCATGTCATTCTCCCCTCCCTCAGCAGAAGCCTCTGGTACATGTACAGCTCGTTTTGAGGCTGAAAGCCTGAAACTCAGGCATTCATTATTCTTTGACCATTCCCAAGAGCTGGATCTTCTGCAAGCCCTGACAGCCATCCCACAGCAAGAGATTATTTTGAAAAAACATCCCTCCTCCCTGAAATTCCAGATCTGGAAGGCGCTTTGTTTTGAAGCTGCAGAGAAACAGATTTCAGATGCTCACGCCTCATGTTGTCTGCCTCAGCACACCAGTCCTCCAGTGCTTAGTGCTGCCAGGCAGCAGCACAGGCAGTGCTCTACAGGGACGCCAGTCCGAGAGCCCTGGGCAATCCCAGAACAGGCCTGGTACAGTCCCACAGCACAGCAATACCCTGGGCAGAAGAGGGCACTGGAAACAGGGCCCATCCAGGCACTCCAGTAGGGAGCAGCTGGAGACAAGGCTTGAGTTAAGGCTGCAGCACGAAACAGAAGGGATAGAGCTAAGCAACAGGCTACCTGCAATGCAAGTCCAAGGTCCAGCAAGGGAAGCAGGGATGGATGGACAGACAGACAGATAGACCCAGCATAGCTCTAGAAGGGACTGGAGTCTCAGGTCTGAGCTTTAATGGAGCCCCAGGACTTGTAGGCAGAGGGGGTGTGGGACCTTAATGCCTATTAGTGCACTCAGAGCATGAGGAATGTTGTGTTCAGTGCCAGGGTTAAAACTAGGAATAGAAGGGTCTTCAGAGCTTCAGTATGTTCAGTACTTTGCAGCTTCCAGAGGAGGGTGTGAGCTTGTAAGAATAATTCCCATTAGTTCTTTTTTTCCCATATTTATTTGGGGCTTTGTGGCTAATATCGCTTATTTAAAGGATTTACTCTTCCTCTCTTTCTTTAGTTATATTTTGAATTATATTGGCTTCATTTGTTTGAAGCCATATCCTTCCTTTCTCTGTCCTTTTTGTTCGTCTCCTTTGTTCACATTTTATGCTTGTTGAAATGTAAACTTCTGGGGACTGCAATGCTGAACAAGTTTCTCAACTCTAGTTGAACTCATTAATGTTGGGAACCAGAGCCAATAGAGCATAAAGGATGTAAAAACTTTGTTCCTTACTCCTGGAGGTTTCTCCATCATATGTGCTTGGAACTCCACTTCCAAGAACCATTTCTACATTATTCTAGGGTGAGAACAAGTGGTGAGTAGCACAGCAACACAACAAAGCAGTGTGGCACTGATGGTGAAAAAATGTTCCATGATCAGTTGAAGCTTAGGGCATATTAGGGTGCTGTTTCATGAGTTTTCCAGAGCACCTTTTTTTGAGATTTCACACCAGAAAGCACCATCCTATATTGGATAATTTCTGACACAAAAGGTAGCAGGTTACAGTCTCAGTTGTGTTCTGTTTTCTTTTCCATGTTTAAGAACCAAAAACTGCTGGCAGAGCAGACAGGAAACTCTCAGTGTGGAAGAACATCACTGGGCTTATTGATGCCATGCAGCCCTGGACTCCAGATGCACTGAGCATTCAGAGCAGCACAGATACATTGTGAGAATCAAACAGTTACACCAAAAATCTGTGTTTACCTGTTATAACAAGAAATTGCCCCCAGCAACACAGTTGATCCACATCATCTTGGAGTAATGGGTACAGCACCAGGTACTCTGCTGACTTCCCCCTGCTGCTCCTCGCTGATCTCTCCCAGTACAGTGGGATGCAGACAGTCATGAACTAGTTCACTCACTCTCTGAGCAAGCATCGCACAGGATTTTATTGTCCCAAAATTATTCAGAGATTCAGAAGCTGACCCTCTCAACCTCTCGATGAAGCACATCCAAGCAGGATTTACAAGCTTAGACACGGTTCCCTGCTAACATGGTCTAAATGCTTTACAGACCACAGAGTGAACAAAGTGGTGTCATGACTTTTATGCTTGTACTTGGACAGCTATCCAAATGCTAGAAAATCCAACCTTAATTAAGTTGTTAAAACAAGCTGTTAGAGATGCAGGATTTGACTGCTTACATAAAATAAATTATGCTGGTTAGATAAGTATGCTTATCATAGCATTTTTACATATCTTCATTATTCTAGTGGACTGTTTCCAATCTAGTAACATATTTTTATATATTTTCACTAAAGCCCAAGATACAGAGCAAAGCACTCTGGGCTTTCTAAGTGAGAAGATGATCAAAATTCATAAATATGCATTTAGTAATTCATTCAGCCAGTGCTAAACGGAACCCTTTATATAGACTTTTCAAAAACATTCAGCATGTGAGGTGAGTTCATGAATGTGGTGTGGCAGATTGGGAGCAGCCAAGATTTGGCCTGGAGCAAGAATGATCAGCTTCATCACTGCTGGTTTTATTAAAAGATTCTCTGATGATACAAAGTAGGACTAAAATGTCTAAAGAACAGCTGTTTTCCTGGTCCTCTTTCTGGTGCAGAGGCTATTCTTGGGAGAATTTTGAAGTAACTGAACTATAATTCTAGTTAGAAAGCACTCACACAAACTGAAATGAAATACAATGCTGAAACAGTTCAAACATTCAATTATGCGTAAAGCAGAGAATATACTTTAGTGATGAATAAATCAGAATGAAATGGGGTGGAGGACTTGGAAGAAAGTAAAATTTCTTTGTAAGTAGCAGCTCCAGAGGAGGGCCACAAATATTTTCAGATTCTACTGTCTCAACTTATCTTTAAGCATATGAGATTTTATATTATGGTCATGCTTGCTTATATATACTTTGATAATTACAAACACATTTAATTCACCACTTCAACTCATCCTACTTATTTAAATTAATTAAACCATTTTCTTTTATATTATAAATATATTTTAAATGTACACAAATTATAAGCTACTCCTTCTGAAGTCAATCAATACTTAGCAAATGGTTATATGAATTTTGAAATGTTACTCTGGGATATATACAGTGCACATTTAAGTTACAGAAAATTCTAGTATGTACAAACAGAATAGATGAAATGATGTCTCAGATATTGAAATGTAGTCTGCCAAATATAAATAGCAGCAAACAACTGACTTTTGACTAAAATGTAGCAATTGCTTTGTGTTCAGGTACTGAGTTTGAACTTCTAAGAGAGCTTTGGCAAGACAATAAAAAAGCAGGATTTAAACAAATCTTCATCAGTTTTCATGTCTGTGTTTTGATGCAAAATCTGTGTTAGAATAAAAAGTAAACAGCATTATATTCCATTTTCCTTGATAAAAGACTTGAAAAAAAGGCAGTATCCTAGCAACTAGACATCAGAACTTTTCAGTGCAAACACCCCGACCCTTCACTGTGTCAAGCAATAAAAAGAGAATAATAAAATCCCAAACTTGCAATAAAACCTAACATCAAACCTGAAAATAAAACGCTCAACAATACATAGAAGATTTGAGCTCTTTTTTTTTTTTTTTTCTGGCAGAAGTATATGCTGAGACAACTTCCATAATACAGTTCTGTGTGTACAGATTGATAAGGTCAGATAGTTTTGCATCTTGTCCATTTAGGTCTCTGACTGTGAATCTCTAAAACCTTACTGTATTAGGTTTCTTTTGATGACTTTTATTTCATATCCAACACCTATCTTTTTCTGGACTTGCTCCTCCTGTTTAACACAAGCTGTCCAAAGCCCTGATTGTGGCCCTCTCCTCAATCTGCTCCACCCTAAAACAACACAAACTGTCGTTAATACATGAGGATACTTGATAAGTATCAGGGAGTACAGATCCCTGGAACATCTGAAGAAAGTGCCAGAAATGGTCCACATGTCACAAACCAATAAACTACAAAGCCATTTCATAAAGCCAGTTGTATAATAAAAGTACATTCAGTGTCTCTTCCACACTTTCAAAGCACTTACTGATCAAATGAAACTGTATCTCTGGCTTTATCATATACTATTGATACCTGTTTCTAGAAGACCATCAAAATTGCTGTTAGCTCTGCAAACACTACAAATACTTTTTTTGGGTCTTGTATGACATGCACTCACACTGCTATTATTTCGGGTGCTTCCTGCCTTGGTTTTATTCTGTTGCCATAAGAGGGAGAAAAATAAAGTGATTTGGATAAAGAGGCTGACAGCAGGCTGTGTTTCATCTGCACAGTAATCAACAGCAGCCAGAGCCTACAAGGAAAACATGAGTCAAGACTTTTTTCCTCTCTTTGGTTTGAGCATGGGTGAAGACCTGAATGTGCTGACCATCCTTTCCAGCAAATGGCATGCTGCAATGTGTGCACTATTTCCAGTAAATTCAAAACTCCTCACTGACCCATTGTATAAAACAGAATAGCACAGAGGAAGTTAACTATAAACATATTGGTGCCTTTGCATGAAAAAGGCATACGAATTGAGGAGGAGGCAGGCTGAGGGAAAGAATCTGGAAAGGCCAAGGCCCAACTCCGCCAGTATTCGTGTAGCAACATCTTGCAAATGACCATCAGAAGGAAGGAGGGTTCCGCTTCTAGGTAGGTTTCTAGTCCAAATATCACAGTGATTTGCCAGCCAAAACCCCTCTGTTGGGCCTTCTGCTCTACACGCTGGGACTTGGGCAGAGGTTAGCCGGGGAGAAGGCTCACCAGCGCGTCCGGAAATGGCTCCGGCTCTATCTGAGAGCCAAAGGTTACTCGCAGCTCACGTGCTCGGTCACACTGACTTGGAAAAAGGCCCCTCTCTCCCAGTAGGATATTGCAACCATCAGGTTATCAGGCAGTTTCCATTCCTCTGCACACAGCTACCCCTCCCCTGTGATTTAGAAAGCACTACATTTACAACAAGAGAAGTAGAAATACACTATATAAAATTAATAACCTAGGCAAAATTAATAAAGAAAACTGAGAAGATCAAGAAAATACGTGTATTTGGCAGTGACTAAAGCAAAAATAAAATGTTTAGTAGTGCAGGTAATTGAAAAGGATTATTCTTTGCACTGCTGTTTTCTATCTGGAAAGAAGGATGAGATACTTCATCTTTAAGGGAGAATGAACTTTTTCAGAGTGGGCTAGTTACTGCAGAATATGTAAAAAAACTTTATGCTATCTAGAGTTAAATAGTTTTAAATTCCACATAGGACTCCCAGAAGAGAATCTGAGAGGATTTCAACTGATTGTTTTTATTTTCTAACTGAGACTTTTTAATAACTTGAGTCAACGTCAGAAAACTGGAGCAGTACCAATATTCTTTTGCTGTTATTCAAAAGGTCATGCAAGATGAGCTAGGGAACAGAAGGACAAATGGTCTGACGTCAATCCAAACACACAGAACTGAAACAGATAAGATGCTTCATTTTTATAAGGTATTATTCATACATATAACACAGCTATAGGATCCTTCCTTCCATCAGCCTGATATCTTCCCAGGGGATCTCCATTTCCAAATGCCTGGGAGGCCCAAGCTTAAGGCAGTTGATTGGAAGGTGGGAAAACCTTCTTACCAGGCTGAGAGAGGAACGTGGGCCCTTTTCATGTACCCCAAGTACATGAAAAGTACATGCTAGCACTCAGACATGCAGGAGAACCACCTCTTTCCCGAGCGTCTCTAGCCAGCTTTCTTACGTGTGCAGTCAAAACAATTTGGATGTTTCAGAAAATTTCATGATAACTGAAAATATCTGCCATATCGGATCCCATTTATGAGTTTGGATATATGAATAATAACTGATAATACCTATTTCAGAAAACCTAGCCCTAAAATTGATCCGCAAAGGTTCTTGCAATCACTATGTATTTTCTTATTCAAAGTAATTTCTCAAGAAAATTTTAATATGAAGATTTTCAAGTCCTTCCACATCCAAACTGCGCAGTCCATCTGCCCATCTCACTTTCAGGCAGCTGTAGCATTGTTTAGTCACAGCACATCCCGCTTCCACACTCACCAGCCATGAAAGAAAGTATAAATAAATCCATTTATGAGCGTGTCTGCAAATGTGTGCACACACAGCCACACTACACACACCACCACAGCTTCCCTCTGGTACCTTATTCTTTGCCTTCTTTAGCTGTACAAATACAAGCAATGTAAGTACAGGTGCTTGGCAATCTAATTTAAGTAACTGTTTTTTTCTTGAATTAAGCAAATTACATTACAGCTTTTCAATCTCATGTTACAGCAATACTATATTGAAATATATTGCAAATTAAATTATTGCTATTTATTTAATTCATGAAGTTCCATACTGGCAGAACACATAACAGAAGTGATCCAGGCTCCAAACCTAATTATGGAAAATGTTTTGAAAATTGAAAATTACTTAAATATTTTTAAGTAATTTTAAGTAATTCTATCATGTTGTTTATCCCGTTAACTTAAAAGAACCACTTAATTACCCTGAAAAAAAGTAAAAGGCAAATTTTCTAGGAAAAAAAAAGTCCCAGTAGCACTAATATCTGTGTCATCTCAAAATAAACTATATTCAACATTGACCAATAGTTAATGTTATAGATGTGAAACTGTCCAGAGGCCCAGACCCATAATGTTCCCATTAATTCTATGTAGAGCTTTGTCACAAGTCTGAAACTTGGGCTTCAGCTTTTGAGCTGAACTAGGTGTTTAAATAAATTTTTATAAGCCTCTAGGCTCTCAATTTGCCTTGAAGTCAAAGAAACTTAGGGGCATATCTAAACTTTGAGTGTATTTGGCCCTTTGTTTCTTTTTTTAATACACAAGGGCAACATTTTTATAAGCACTTAGATAAGTTAGAATTATAAATCCTGTGACTTTCAACCCAGATGGGAACCAAAACTTTCATGGTTTTTTGGCTTCTGACAGGTCTTTCTATTCAAAGTAATTTCTGATTACAAGAACAGATCCTGCTGTTGGACTATAAGGTCCTTTATGTCAATTCATGCCTTTTAACTGTAAGGATCTGGACCTTTTCTTCTAATGGAAACAAAACCTTCGTGTAAATTTGTGAACCTGAATACTATTACAATCACCAAACTATAATACCTTATTTATGATCAAAACCTGTAGAAATAATAATAAAAAGTTACTTTATTTATAACACACCTGAAAAAGTAATTCCAAGACCTTTTTATTGTCTTGTTAATGTAATGATTTTCAGCCACTCTGTACACATGAAACCTAGAAAATAGAATTTCTTAATGAAAAATGTAGTATAAGGAAAGCAGATTGCTACCTATGTATGTACAAGGCGAGATTTTGAATCTCCCATTTTAGGCCTCTCTTCAGCAATGTTTCCTCAGTGCCTCCTGAAAGAAAAGCTCTCTAGTGCCACTAGAAAACAGGGGCAAATAACTTCACTTTCCCTGCCTCATAAGCAGAGCTGTCACTTCCCTCGGGGTGCAGTCGTGCAGTCAATCAACCCTAAAGCAAAGCTATACCTGCACACAGCTCCCACCACTGACACTGAACAGCAGTGGTGGCTTGTGGTTTCTGGTCCCTGTAGGAGCTATGCCACTGGTACCTGCCAGCCTCTCTGGATCAAAGCATAATTAGAAGTATGTCCAAAAAAAAGAATCTTAAAACAGCCCAGCACCTATTCCTATCTTTCCCTATGTCTTACTACTCCCCAGAAGCTGGGAAAACACTGCAATTGCTTTATGTTGCACCCCCTGGGTTCTGCATCCATATCTCAAATCTGCCCTGTCAGCAAGAACAGCAGACTCATAATTCCTATTTGCATCCTTCTATCCTCACTGTCTCTTTCCCTCTCTCCAGAGAGCCCATTTAATAGCGCAGAGCTCCTTTGATCTCTGTATTCCCAGCTTGAACAAAACAGCTGTGTAACTTCACAAGTGCATCTCCTGTTCCTCCAAGAACTCATCCACATCATTTTCCTGCCTCCTTTCTGAGCATGTCTAGTCAGACAAGATCAATACGCAAGACAGAATCACTTATAAGCTCATATACCATTACCACTTCCCCCCGTAATCAATCCCAGAAGCAAAAGTCATGAAACTCTGAGACAGCACAGTAGAGAGAACCAGTTGTTACAAACTCAGCTTCCCCTTACATTAATGAGGCTTTCTGGCTTTGTTAACTTTGGCTGTAAAAGAACTTTGTTGTAAAAAAGCCCCTGAAACATCCAGCCAGGGCCAACGCTTTGCACCTGTGTGCAAAACCCTCATCACATGCATATATTTCATAAAGATGTGTCTGTGCACATGATGATAAAGGTGGAAATACAGTAAGAAAGCAGGGTCTTTGGCATAGCTTTAAGTGAGCCCTCATATGACTTGAAGCAGTCAGCAGCTGGTAGCTCTATATGACTGGCAAGTATGATCATCTGCTTAAAATGTCTTTGGTAGGGAAGGATATGAAAGAAAAGACTTAATGAGCATAGTGTTCTGCATTGCTTTGTTATTTGGAAGAAAAGTACCAGAAGTAAAGAGCTCATCTTCTGAGCAACAGGTTGAAAATTTGCTACTTGGGGAAAAAGTAAAACAAGAAAATAAAAAGAGACCAGTTGCTGTATATCACCAATTTGCTCTTTCTCTTTCAGACATCAGATTATTATTTTTGTTTGAATGGAGTTTCATCACTATGATAACGTTAAGGTCTAGAAAGTAGTACACATGCAAAATTTGTGAACATGGATACAATACAAACAGGATATTTATACACTGCTTTTAAACCATAAAATAAAAGTCCATTTTTGATAAATATCCCTGTCTCCTATAGTAATTTATTTCCTACAAGAATTGTTTACTTAAAGTTCACTGTAAACCTCAAAAAAGCAGAGAAATGAGTTGCAATCTCTTCTAATTAAAATAATATTATTTTTAAAATGTTTTTTCTCCAAAGGAAAGATAAACAGTTTCCCAAATGAATACCTCCCCTCCTACCAGCATCATGTACTAACTCCCATGGAGAATTAAACTCAGGACCTTCAGAACAGATGGCAAAGGCCTTATCTGCTTTCCTACCACAGCATGAGGCAATATACGTTTGCCTGATAATGCACTCACAATGAGAAAAAGGTTTATTGACCCCTCTCAATATATCTACATCTACCCAAAAAATGGTTTTTAAATTTAATCTACAGGTTTTGACTTTTGCAAGTTAATTTACAAAACCTATGCCAAGTATTAAACCTGAGATACTAAAGAAACTGTTTTCATTTTAGTGCCATTCCAGCTGTACATTTTTCAGATCTCTGGCACATTTTATTCTCTGTCTTTAATTAAAAGACAGCTAATTTTTAGCATTTATTTTAATAATGTCAGTGTTTATTTTCAATGTATTTCACATCTTCCTTCCACATTTGTTCTTAAATTATACCATAGCTTTGACACTGCTTTGGCCTGTGCTATATAATGAGCTTATAGTGGTTTAGCAGATGAGTAAGCTCAGTTCTGACACTGCATGAGCCCAACTGCTCCTTTTGCTCTATCCAAAAGGATATTGTCAGCTGCCCACCTACAAATTCCTACAGAAAAAAACCCCAATAAAATATTTCCTGCAAACTATGAAAAATATGTAGACATCAGACCAAAAACAGCTGCTCTCCTGAAGTCCTTTTCCTTTTCAACTAAGCAATCTATACCTAGTTAATACTCAATTCCTGAATGTTTCAGCTTTTATTTGAATGCAACCGTCTTAAAATTTGACAGTTTTGCATATTATTGTATTAGTCAAAGTTATATTTAAAATTATTTTTAAATTTTTGTGGTTTGCAGAGACAACAAAATCAAGTTTAGGGCTATCTTTAAACAAAAGGGAAAAAATTGTTGAAAATGTTTTGAAGTAGGGAGTGAAAGTCAATGCTGGATGGTAGCAGATCTGATGGCCATTGGGGTGCTGAAGGATATGTTGATGGGCTACCTATGGTTTCTTCTAAAAAGGTATTTATTTACACAGTTTTCTTTTTTCCTAGAATCCTTGTTAGAACTCACAGGGAACAAGAAATACATACACCTTCTTTACAGGGAAAAGAAAGACAAAATAAATTATTGAAATACTGACCCAATAGTACTTTTAAACCCAGTATTTTTGCTGTTTGGATTACAGCAATAGGAGCTGAGGTTTACAAAGCTTATTCTAATTAACTCACACATGTTCTTTCACAAAATGGTAACTACAATGGGACCATTCAGCTGTTTACCAACAAATGAACAAAACTTGTAGGAATGTAAATGAATAGGTAAGAATGATTGTGGCTATAATCTCCCCATGTAAACATTGCCTGTGCATCAAAATAATTCTGTCATTAGCTGGAAAGAGATGAAGGTCTTGTTTACCTATAGAAATACTATTGTTCTTCTTATGACCTAAATAGCTCAGAGTTCCCTGCAGCTACCCTGACTCTGTACCAAATCATATCCATGTCTTCTTCCTACGCTGCTGTTGTATTGACATATCCTTGCAGCAAGGAGCCCTGCCTTTGTTACATGGGATGGAATCCTCACGACTTACTTACACAGTCAGGGAGATTTCACACTCCATTAGAGGCTAACACACACACTTACATAAGGAATAAAGACTGAGCAAGTCATTGTAGTACCAAAATCTCAAGCAGGACCTAAAAGAGGTTTCTGGAAGTGCCCTTTATCAAAGTGGTCAATGCTCATGCATTCTTTAGAATCAGCAAATTAATTCTAGAGTGGATTAATATGTTTTTTTCCTGGTGTTTTCTTCAGTGCAGCATAGAGATGCCAAAAAAAATTTTAACAAAATACCTTGAACATACTAAGCAGTTTAGCAAAATAGCTTTAGCCAGCTGTTCCAGTCATCTGCCTCTAGAAAACTGTAGTGTTTCTACATTACCCAAACACCTTGATTAGACTGAGCAAGGGCATCTGGAAAACAGTTAGCAAAGCTGCTGAGAAAAGGAGGCTTTCAGCCCACATCTTACATTATTACTTCTGGGAGAGTATTTTTACATTATTTGGTGCCTGGGTGCAATCTGTTATGAAAGTAATAAAAAAGGGAAAAGTGGAAAAAAGGAGGAAAGAAAGGTAGAAGTTGAAATAGTATCATAAACAGCAGCCTGCCATATTTTTAGTTTTTCAAATACTTTTTAGAATATCTGTGATCATTTATAATAAATAATTTAACATGGGAAAAAGAATGAGCCATAGACTACCTACATGGTACATCTAGAACAAGCATAGTTATTTTCAATTAAGACATAATTTTTATATCTTGCTATTTTGATGAATGTCCTCTTTGGTCTTTGAATTAGTGTTTGGTCCACGCTAAATACTATAAGTATTTTCCTCTTTGTGAAGTTTCTATTGTGTTCTTCCACAATAGAAAGGAAATGGGAGAAGAAAGAGAAAGGCTGGCCACAAGGCTGACCACAATGAGACTGGCCATGTTTTCAGCAGAACACTAACTCTTAGAGATGGAAAACTTCTTGGCAAAATTATTTCCCCTTGTGTAATTTCAAAATGGATGTTCTTGAAGGTATTTCTTGTAGACCTATTAGAGGGAGCGATATTGAGGAAAAAAAAAAGAAAATATTTCACAAGTAACAAATCCCTACTTTCAAAGCATGCATGCATGTTCAGTATCAGAACGGTCAGACAACTCTTTAAAATCTTTAACCAATATTTTATAATACTCCTTAATTTTTAGCCCTGCATGCACAGATTTCATTTGACATTTCCAAATCCTGATTCTGTCTTTTCCTACATCCAGCAGAGACGAGCCTTAAGACATATTTGCTTCTTCCTCTGGACATTTATTTTCCCACTTTTTTTAAACACTAAGAAATTGTCCCTAATTATAAAGATTCTGTAACACAGATGAAAAACTCACATTAGAAAATGGTGCAGAATTGAAGGCAAGAATGACTCTTCAGCTCCTTCAAAACTATGTATTCATCCTCATTGGCTTTTTTCATATGATCCTAAACCAGCACAGGAAAGCATCCGCAGGTAATATATGCTCCTTGTAGCTAAACTAAACTTGCCTACTCTTTTCATCTTTTCTAAATGCAGCAAAGCTTTTACCAGAAAACCTGCTCAGTAAACACAACTATAAATACTCTTACAGCTCTGTAAAATGAACATCTTCACTGCCCTGCCTGGCGAGGGGTGCACTGCAGGGGTACAGCCTGACATGAGAGACCAGAGTCAGACAGTCAAGAGCACCAAGAGCAGGAAATCGGCTTTTTACAACCCATTGTTATCCCCCACACCGGCTTCTTCCAGGCAAAACAAGCAAATGAGCTACTTCAGGATTAGATCTGGTAGCATGGTGCAAGTAAAATTGTATCTCTGGTAACGGAGTTTTCCTCAGAAACATGTTCAAGGATGACAAGGGAGAAAAATGAAGCACATTGAGGCCAAGCACCAGTTTTGACTGTCAGCACAGCTGACACCACAACATGCTCAAGGGGAAAATGGATTAGACAGGAGGATCTACAGAATGCAGCAACAGGCCAGCTCGGTCTGCAATAAAGGCTTTGGAGCACACATATGGCTGAGTAATGAAAATTATTATAATGACAGATACACATTCCCTTTCACCTATGGACATAGTAAAGGACAGCAAGAAATGAAAAGGCTTATTTTCATTTCATAGTTTGAAAAAGTCATTTTACAAGTCCATGTAACTGGAAGATCCTAACACCCTATGTGTAAAAGCATCTGGAATATAATTAAAACTAGTGCTAATTACTTTATAAATTGTGATCTTATCTTTATGACTGTATGAGTAAAATATTTATAGTCATTCTTGTAGGCATTCTCTAGCAGAAACATTTCTCTTCCTTATCCACGAATTTTACAGGTATATCAGTTTTGCATATTAAATTTGAGAATTTGAAAATAAAGAGAAACTGCATTAAATCAGTGACAGGCCAAATATCTATATGTCTTTTTGATTATTTCATGCTTAGTAAGTACAATATTGCCTGTGCATCAAAGGATTCTCTTCCTTCCTTTTATCTACTTACATTATCAACATATCATAAATTCAATAAAATTGAACTTTAATAGATATGTCTTATTAATCTAAAAACCTCCAAATCTGCTCATCTGTAAGGCATTTTTGGAAAATAAGAGGCTTCATCAGAGCCTGGCATAACTATCATCCAGGAAGCTACTCCTTTTTAATGTTCCATTCACTTAATAGAGAATAAATAAAATGTATCAAGCTAACAGCGGCTGAATGGAACAAATGAAACATCTGCCTTTGTGACAGAATTATATTTTTAGAAGTTGTGTCTTCAGCATTGTTTTCTGTGACTATAACAGACTTGGCTGAAAAAGGGAGAAGGATATGGGTTGATCACCTCTAGGGTGATCAGCAGCCAGGCCAGCCAACAAACCACTTGGGGCCCTTGCTACATTTTTTAATTAGGAGGACACCGGTAATTATGTGTCATGGTTACTACTTTTTCTCCTACTCCTCCTCCTCTTCTAAGAATGGCAGTGAAGAGGCTTATTTTAAGGACCCAGTCCCACAAAAATCAAAGACAAAGCAAAAACTTGATTTCCTTTTTCTGTCTTACTTTGTTTTCATGTGGACCACTGTGCTTATTCTCCAAGTATCTGAGAATGCCCGGGAATATAAGGAATAGTAATTTTTTTTTTCTTGTCACAGTATCTTTTCCTGTCAAGTGAAGGTGAAAACTCACCTCCAATCAAGTTTTAAGAGAGAACAGAATATCATGTGTCCACAACAGATATCATATTTTTTTCCAATTATATTTATGAATAGCCCTGCTCCATGTGTTAGAGGACTCCCCATAGAGCAAACACCCAGCCAAGCTTCCACCTCTGTCAGTTTTCTCACTATTAACAATTCTCCCCATAAGTGAGTAAGGTTTTATTCTTTTTATTCTGTAAAGGAGGATCACTCCTCCACAGATGTTACTATCTCAAAAGTTATGTAGATTATGGGTTGCATTGTCACATTGAAAAATGTCATGAGTATCTGATCACCTGTCTGTATTATCTGTAATCAAAATTTTCTTGAAACTAAGATCTCAACTCCAATAGTTTATCAAAAACTAAGTAAAATTTACCTCTGTTTTTTGTGATTGTTTATTGTGGGAGCTTTAGCTTTTACTACCCAAAAGCAATTTAGTGAAAAACCTTCCCCAAATCTGAACTACTTCATAATAGTCTTCATAAAGACTCTAAAATAATACTTTGACTTAGTTGCTCTACGATGCAACTGCTGACCAAATTATGCCAGGCCTTCATTTTTTTATGGGCAACAGAAATGAATGTGTGGCTCTCTTTTTGGTTTACTAAAGCAGTTTCTAAGATGAACATGTTAATAATTAAAATATTACCTTCTTTAGGTCCTATACAACTGAGGGGCAAGTCCGACTGTCCTGGAAAGGTATCTGTGACTATCACACCACAGCTGCTGACTCACAGCAGGGATTTTCTCTTGAAGTTCATTTCCAGGACTAGATTAAGAAGCATCAGCCTACAACAGGAAGATTTACTATCCCTATTACCAGTCACTCCATTTCTCTGCACTTCGCAGTAACTTTACAGAGACTAAAAATAAAAAATCACAGAAATATACAGAATCACAGAATGGTCTGAGTTGGATGGGACCTTAGAGACCATCTAGTTCCACCCCCCCACACCTGTGGAGAGAGATGTGGCTTAGTAGGTCATAAAATAAAATACATCATAAAAATAAAAACTGAGAGGTACATTATGTTAGCAGTTGTTGGTTCAGTAGGCTGCCTTTTCAGAAGATACACTGAATAGACAGATTCTCTTAAAAATATATTATTCCCTGAAAGTGTTGGGTTTTGTGCATGCAGCATACTGTAATCAAACCGAGCCACTTCAATGTCTATTGTATTAGCTTTAATGATATGACTAGCAAAATGCAAGTCCATTATACACTAACAGCTCACAGCCAGTATCAGCGGTCTCAAAAAGAGAAAGATGTGTCTGGAAAGCCTGCATGAAGGGAAACAAACATCTTCAATACAACTTTTGGCAACAAATTTGATATGAAAATGCATTTTAAATTGCATTTATAATGATGGAAATTCCTGCTCACAAAGGCATATTGTGCAGAGAAGCACATATTCCATCTGCCTGGGCAACGTGAGGACTCTCAATGCTGAGCAGAGTGGAATGTCTGACTCCAGCTCCTTTCTGTGGTCAGGCTGTGCACCAACTTTGATGAAACAGAGCAAATTTGTTTTGTTTTGTTTTATTTGAGAATAATAACTGCAAAGTTGTTCTGTGGGGCTCCTACCACATGTTATTTACCTGTGTAAAAGCTGCTTTTATTGTGAGAGTGAGCCACTGAGGCATGAGTTCAAGATTAGTTTTGGCATTCACGGAGAGGACAGAGCTTTTTCCAGCAGGATATAACCAGGCAGGCCTGGTGGCTAAGCCTGGGCAGCTCACAGCTAACTGAAGGGTCAGACACCATCTGCACAGACAGCCCAGAAATACTGAGTGAGAAGGCAAACCAAGGTTACTGTCAGAGGTTAAAGAAGCAAGCCCATGTACCCCAGAAGAGCCAGTCAAGAGCACAACCCAAAGGCAGGCAAGAGGGAAAATAGGCACAACACGGGGAATTGCTGAGAAAGTGTACGTGAGCCCGAAGCAAAGCCGGCCTGGTGGTCCACAGCAGGAGTTGGGTAGAAATGGACCCTATGAATGGGGCTACAGGTGAAGGATCAGGAGACAGAGCAAGGGGCACAGCCCAAGACATTTGCCAGATGACCACTGGTGTCTGCCTGTTAATGCTGCGGCTTGGGGCAGGAGCCTTTGTTAACCAGGTTTCTTGGCAGCCCCAGTAACTATTAACTTCTGCCCCGTTTTTTCCTTCCTCATGTGCATAGAGACTTTTCAAAAAGTGACACTGTTAGAAGAGTGTTGCAGAAAAGCAGTCGGAATTTGGAGCTTGTTCGCTGATTGCAATTCACTGTAATTTTATATACTGTAAAATATAAAACTTACGCCCACAATCACCAAGCCTCATACCTAAGCACAGATAATATCTTTGGGAAATGTCATTATAAATTTTAAAAGTCTCTTATAAGCAAAAACTGGGATCATATAACATTGCCTCTGGAGTTGCATAACACAGGATGCATAAACCCAGACAATATGTACATAATTTCTCATATGTATATATTGCAGTTCTTTGTATTCTATTTCTATGATTAAAATTTCTTTTATAGCAATATTGTTTCCATCTATCTTGCTATCTACTAATCTAAAATAACTGCTATTTTTAAGTTATTTTTCAGTAAACTATAACATTTCCAAAGGCTAGAACTTGAATATTTCATAACCATTACACAATAGTGTCACACACAGTTCACGGAAGAGATTTCATAGACATCACAGCTATAAAATTCATACCCTTTACTTATTCGTGGGTCAACTTACTCTTTGATACCCTGCTGAGCTTCTCAGGCTACATGTTTATATATAGGTCTTCCTTTTGTATCCAGCTCAATCTCCAATAGAGTAACAAAGCATACAGAAAAAGCTGGTATATCTTTCAGAACAACAATGAAAATAGCACTATATAGAAATGGGTTTCTGCATTCACCCAGAAAAGCCCAACCAAAAATACTCAATTTTCAGTAATGTCATTGGGTTCCTACTCAATCTATGCAGTTGCATGAAATCTATGTGAATTGCCTGAAGCAGCAAAAGCCATTCAACCTCCATTTTTAATTTGGATTCTTCCAACCCTGAATTTGTGAACTGTAGTGCTATCTTCATTTCACCAAGTCTCATATTTTACCATTATAGAGTTCCAAGCTGTACAGACACACAGTTTGATTTCCAGATTAATTAAGTAAAAGAAATTACTAGGTCGTAATTCCTGTCCTTCTAAAAGGCTTGCGGAAGAGGTTTGAAAACCTTCATCACAGTCAGCTCTCATAAGCTAAGCTGTTCCCTAAAATCCTTTGATACTTGTGCAATTGCACCAGTAGAACGAATGAATCAAATGGAAAACCACACCCTGTTCAGAATTCATGATGGCCTCAGGACCAAACGGAATATTTAGACATGTGTCTATAAGGGGGAAAGATGGCATCCTCGATGGAAGGACAGAACTTTACTGTACTTGTCATTATCACAAGTGCAATCATTAACCACGCAAAAAATTTTTTTCTGGATGTGCATGTGAAGACAGACAGTATCATGCAATTACAAATTTTCACCCAGTAAAGAGCAGTCTTGTCTTCCATTGAGAAGAGCTTTTCCATGCTCATATTTTTAGCTTTATTAGTAGGATAATATTTAGAAATTATTTAGTTCTTTCCTTTCTACAATGAAGTTTAGAAGAAAGTAATGATTATATCAGAATCTGAAACTAGTACAATTTTCAGGAGTTATCTTTCAGTTGCTTAAACATCTGCAAACTGAAAAAAAAATTCTTAATTTTGAGATCTGAATTTTAAGGTAGAGGAAAAATATTACTTGCTTTTAATCTGTGAAATAGATTTTTAATTTCTACTGGAGTGTTCAATATATAATTGCTATTTTATAGAGTGACGCTGCAAGGGCAACTGTAGATACACAAAGACTTATTTTCATTCTGTGAAGATGGGAAGGGGAATCCAAAATACAAAGGAGAAAGGAGTTAGGAAAAGAGTCTGACCCTAAAGAAGAAAAACTTCTGTTTTTCAAAGGATATCCCTTATGCTGACAGTCTGCAGTAGTTTGATCTTGCTAGTGTCAAGTCAAGTGAACCAAGCTGGCCAAAGAAAACGCAGCTGATATCATATTTTAGCAGGTCATCGAGCTTTTGGGGGTGAAAAGGAGAGAGGCCGTGAAGCTAATCCAGATGAGATACCTAATCTTTTGTTTATGTTCCACTGTGATAATGTCATTTCAGAGTAACAGTAATAATGAAAAGCGAGGAAGTTGAAAAAAAGTGGAAGGACAGAAAAAAAGGGGTGGCAGAATTATTTGATTGTCATTTTGTTTTGGCAGATAACAATACAAAGTTCAAAGGCTATGAATCCTAATAAAAAGTTTCTAAAACAATGAACTTTTTATATCAAATGTGCATGCGTTGAAGGACATACTAAGTAGTGTTAAAAGGGTGTTCAAATAAGAATGTCTCACGCTATAAGTAAAGTAACAAAAAATGGCAAGAATGTCAAAGGGAAATGGTTATTTTGCTCTTATCTGAATACAAGGTGCAAATAATTTTCTGCCTGTCACCCTGATGATTTTAACTTTCAGTTTTTCCAACTCAATAGAAACTTTAAGGAAAGATTCAGAAAATGCATCCATGACCAGTATATTACTAGGGCTGAAAGAATGCCATAACATGTCAGTTTATGAAAAATTCAACAACAGATTTTTTTCTGAGAATAATAATTTCTATGCATAGCACACTTACTCTCACGTCATACTATGGAATTGCCCATTTTGTACGTTGTGTCAAATATTTTCTACAGATTTTTATTTGCTCTGTTTTCATAAAAATTACTTTAAACCAATCTTATTAACTTCTCATTTATTAAGGATACAAGAACAACAGTCATTCTGGACCTCTGTAAACCAAGTCAGTTCTTTTGAGCAAATGCTACATTTTAATTTCTTTTTTTAAAAGGAGAAGAAAAGAATACTTGTTTATAGATAAAAGTATTTAAAGGATAATACATACATTTATTAACAGCCTCTTATGAAATGTAAGTTTATTTTGAAAATTCAGGCTTTCTGAAATTCCCATTTAATTTCATTTTTAGAAGCAGCTCAGCACTCTGTGCAAAACATCTGACAGAATGAAGAAAAACTGGGTGTTCACTGTGCAGTCAATGAGGTCCAGTAAGTCCCCAGAGCTCCTATTTGCCCGCTCTGCTTGCAGGACTGTGATGAATCATTTAAAATACACATAGAAACTAGTGAAGAGCAGTAGTTCTATTAAAATTAACATTTCTGAAGATAATTTTCTAAGATTGCATATATCAGCAATCTTAGGTTAAGAATCCCTCTCTAATGATTTTCCTTGCAGATTTGAGGCTTCTATCTTAAATAACTGTACTATATAAGACTTTTTTTAAAAATTTAGTCATATTTTAGTTCTATAGTGTATTTGTCCCTAGAAGAACATTTGCATGGCCTATTATTACAAATCAACATCTGCAGCTGTAACACATCCAGTCCCTCAGTAGCATTTAGCAGTCTATACAGCAGTTTTTTGCACAGTTTAAATGTGATTTACTTTTAATGTTGTTTTACTTCAGCCTTTCCCAGGCACAATGAAATTTTACTTCCACAATTCTAGTTTTATTCTGTGTTTTTGCATGTGTGGCAGATTCAGATCTAGAGGCACGATTCCGTGTATAACATATATTTTGTTGCTTGTTTCCCAGCTGATAAAGAACATTTGCATTCCAAGAGTTCCCTTGTTACTCTTTAGACATGGGTGAATACTGCAAAGTAAGTACTCAGAGATATGTATTACAGTAAAACCATGAATTCACCTCAGTGGTATTTATGACCTTTTGTATTTATTTTCAGAAAACATGTGAGTATTTTTTTTAGCCAAAATGCTTGAGGAAAACAAGAAGTCTCATGAGTACTTGTACAAAGGCTCACGCCTAGGAATGTTCATTAGGGCTTTCTCAAACCTCTGATTTTCCTTCTTCAGTCATCTGGTCACTGACCACAAATACTAAGCGGCAAAGAGTTAGCTGAAACAGAAAGAAATCTTAAATCTTGGCTGAAATGAACAGCTCAAATACATCCTTTGTTCAGTAGTTTGTGGCCTAGAATCCATAACTGGTCCAGAGATTACATTCTGTCTCCAGGGAGAGTCATCTGGTCACCCAGTACACTCTTACTTCATCTGCTGCATTGCACTCAGACAAAGGAGGAATACAGAATTCCCTGTCCTATTATTTTGCATTAAACAATTCTTGTGCAAACATGTCTCTGGAAGGGGACAGGATGACCCTTAAGTGGTGCTACATAGTGAAATGGAAAACTTGCCACTATAGCAAGTAATATGTTTTCTCCTCTGTTGAAAGCTCCCAAATGTGTCTGTCTTTACAGATAATTCGTAAAGGAAAAGCAGCTGCTGCTATTGACAGTTTGAGCAAATTTTGCCCAGTGCATTTCTTAATGAAAACCTTTTAATCTTAGCAAAGATTTAAAAAATGACAAGATGACTGGAACTGGTTCAAGGGACTTGAATTAACTAGACAATTTAAACCATCCTTTTTACACTTTAAACTCACAATTCACACTTCTCAAAAGATAAATTTGACATCAGTTTTCCAGTTCACTAACAAGGACATTCCAAACATTCAGTCTATTTTCCCCAATATATCTGCATATGTCATGATAGAATTACTAACAATTTCAGTGAAATTAGAGATTTGGGGAGAAGACTGCAGTATGTAATTAAGCTACAAAAGGAGAATAAAAGAGTGTGTGTTTGCATAAAGAGAACGCCGCAGTGCAAATTCATGAAACGACAGACATCCATGACTGAAATTGCTTCCCCATCATGGAAGAGGAGCACAACACACATAGCTCTGAAATATATATTGATCTGAAGTGCTGCCAATGCTTAAAGTCTTAATTGCCATATGAAATTGCTAAATGTGACCATTTATATATATATGTATATATAAGGGTATGACAGCAAAATGCAATGTGAAGTGTCTTTGGATCGGTATCATTTAGAGTAATGAGGTTCAATTCATAAAATGCACTTGTGAATAATTTGTGCAGTTCAAGGTATGTTTTTGCATAAAGATTGACCTATTCATATGTAAATATCCTTCTGAGCATAGTCACCACATGGAGACATTTATACTACTTTACTTTGCTCACTGATTTATTTCATTACACTATGGTCAAAATTTAGAGTACAAATTACTGACAGATGTTAACAAACTTTGAAACATTCAGTGTGGATCTTACTTGAAACAGAGAATGCACTTACAAAATGTGAGCTTCTACTCTTGACTTTTATATTCCTGTAAACTTAAGAGTTAAAAATAATAAAAAGCCAAATAAGTTTGTAGCAGATATTTCATATTCATGCCATGTTTAGTATTTGTTCAGCCCAACCTGACAGACACAGCCAAGCTGTAATTAATGTCATAACATAGAAATTAGGCCAATTAGTGCTTAACACTGTTGGCATGGTCTGATGCTGTTATAGTTTTGTTCTTCATTGATTTCTAGTATGCTGAATTTGATTGATGGGGTCTTTATTGTTTTTAATAATGAAACCTAGCTGTTCTCCAGAAAAGTGTCCCACACTTAGATTTGAAACAGTATTACCAAGTTTTAAAGCAAAATTTGTTTCACTCTCTGAAAACTCCAAACTCAGAGTAAAAGCCTTAAAATTTGGTATTTATATTTATGGAGTCCTAGCAGATCAAGCTATGGTTTTTGCAAATAAAAAGAACAAGCAGTAACAGGTACTTAATTGGCTGTGTTTGGATAACATTTAAGCATAGCCAGTGACTGGTAGCATCCTATGAGTATCCATCCAGTTAAAATACTGGATCACAGCAGAAACTGGAAACCTGTTATGATTAAAATGTAAACAAACAAACATTTCTGCAGCCTTTGGAGGGTAAATCCTTAGTAATTCCAACCCCAGTATCTTCCATTTCCTTGTGCTCACAGTTTCTCAGACTGCAGTTATTTTAGCAGCAGTTATGGCACACCACTGCTCCCTATGCTGTGTGGTCCTCCCAGATAATGCATGAAAAACAGAAGGAAAAAGAAACATTACTGTGACAATCCAGTATTGGCAGAGATTTCTTCAAAACAGGGTTTTTAAGACTCATTCTGTGGTCCAGACATTCCACAATTACTAGGAAATATAAATCTGCTCCCTTTGAGGGAAGAGTGTATTACAAATTAGTTATCCTTCCACAGACGAAAGAAGACTTTGGACACTCCTTGCTTCAATTAAGTCAAAATCTTTTACTAACCAGATCTTTAAAACCTCTATTTACTGCATAACAACAACAAAAAAGAAACCACTTCTTTAGTTTTCAGTTTTAAATGAAAGACACTGAGTTTAACAGACACACACACACACGCACGTAAGATGAACCTCTCTCCCACCTCTGTTCTCATATATTAATGTTCTCTTTCCTTAGAAGTGTTTACCAACCTTCTTGGGATTCTTTACAGTATAATAGGTTCCTTAGTATATGAACAGCACTAATAGAAGAGCAGAAAAAATGACTTAGTTTAGAAATCAAGAAAATATCCATCCAATTACAGCTCTGATCAGTCATACTGATTTTAAGTGAGTGCATGTCCGTGAAAGTCTGTGAATTAACAAATACATATACCACAATAATCAGTGAGGCAAGAAGACACATTTATTGCTTGTCTCCTTTCCACTGAAATAAGTTTTCTAAAATGAAAGAAATTTTTGTAAATGTATATGAGAGTCACAAAGGCAGATTATGTAGCCTGATTCAATCTCAACTTCTTAGCAAGTGTCATACAAGTGAGAATTCATTTATTATTTCTTATTCAATGCACACTTACTATAAAATTCTTCCCTTCTTTTTTACCCTGGGAAGATCCAGAAGTATAGGCATAGACTTTGAATACTATGTGCTTTATATAGCTCTCCATTACTATTTGGAATAGATTACTATTTAGATAGAGAGTACCTATATAAGACAAAATATTTGAGGGGTAAGCTGGAATTCACTTCCATATATCAGTAAAAAGCCGTAGAACATATTAATACAAAATTATAGTATTTTGTTGAGAACCTCATCCTGGAATCATAAAATCACAGAATGGTTTGAGTTGGAAGAGACCTTAAAGATCACGTAGTTCCAAACTCCCCTACCACGGGCAGGTTTATGTCCCAGTAGATCAGTTTCTCAGAGCCCCATCCAGCCTTGCCTTAAACACTGCCAGGGACAGGGCATCCACAGCTTGTCTGGGCAGCCTGTCCTGCTGCCTCACCACCCTCACAGAGAAGAATTTCTTCCCAACATCTAATTTAAATCTACCCTCTTTCAGTCTAAAACTGTTACCCTTCATCCTGTCACTAACCTTCTTTTGCAACTGATTTTTCCTGAAGATTCATTGACCTGCAGTTGCTCACCTTACCAATCCAAGGAAAACCTGGCTGGTTTGATATGTGATAACATAGTAGTCATACTCTGTTACCACAGCACAAATAGTGCAGGCTAATGGAAATTTCCCAACACCTGTTTCTGTGAATGCTAAAGAAGCTGGAAAGGTGGGAAATGAGTAACTTCAGTGAGGAAAAAAAAATGCCACTTCAAAGAAATCTTTGTCTCAAGCCCTAAAGAAAGGATCACCAAATCTTGCATATAGTTTCAAAAATCTAAGAATTGCACTGAGAGATAGGTAGGACATGTGCAGAGACACACATGTTCACACAATATAGGTCTAATCCATTCACCATAGAAGTAAAACCTTGGTACCTTTAGTTAAGGATCTTGAATTCAAGCCTAACGTTCTTTAAACCGTGCAAGCCACTCATGATTTACAGCATGATCTCAGCAGAAACTCTCGGTGGAACTACGCTCCCTGTAGTCAGAATTGCCCATGTTATATTTTGATACACATCATATACAAAACATATAAACTGTTATTTTATTGATTTCTAAAGCTTTTATGGCTCTGATCTCCAGAGTTGCACTATACTACGAAGTAGAAGAAGAGATCCTGGCTTGTTCTAGAAATGTGTCCTATACAATTCCTGAACAGAAGAGCTTTCTCTTGCCTGATTTTCCAACAAAACTGTGGGGCACATGTCAGTTCATATTGCATTAATATACCCTGACAGAACTCTGAAGGCTGTAATCGCAGAAGGAGGAGGTGATAGCAAAGACTCAGCTCATCATAGCTACTTTAAACTGTGGTGCTGGCCAATTATGGCAAAGAGGTGTCAGACTGAGTTTGACTAGCATTTCAAGGCACAGTACATGTTCCTGTCCATTTTTATTATTTAATAGGCAAATTATATTATAGACAATAGAAGAAGGTAAAATTTATTAGACCATTTTCATTGCCCATACTTCTTCCCAAGTAGAAAACTAATAGCACAGAAAGCAAGAATCAAATGTACTGAATTTTATTTCTTTCTCTTCTAGCACAGTAAAATATCATTTATGTGATTTTTCAGGATTTTAAGTGTGCCATTAACTTTTTCAAAGACACATTAGTACACTAAGAAATTTTTAAAAATATAAGTGGAATCATTAATATCATTCTGTTCTGATGAATATTATAAAATAATTTAGATAGCTAACAAAGCATACAATAAAATAAAATAATTTATTTTTGTTTAACCACATCACAACTTCCTTTGGCAAGCAGGGTAACTCCAATCAGCTACAGAGTGTTTTCAAATAAGTTTCAGAGTAAAAAGGGAAAGCCTGCTAGAGCTATCAAAATACAGTTCTTTCTATTCTGTTTTCAAGTATTTATTTGGTCTTGGAAATGATAGGACCATGATGAAAATTTAATATTCTGCTAAAGGAATGGGACACAACAGTATTTTAACCTTTTTTAGCCACTGAACTTTCAAATTTCAGAGGAGTGAGTGACTTCTCTGGGAACGGTTACAGGAACAAATGAGCTCTTGAAAGCACTGGGAGCTGAGGAGGGACTTTGCAAGAGTAACCCTGTGTCTGGTTTCTGTAAGGATGATATAAAATGAACATAAACAGGCAAATACTAACTTCTCCTTCCCTGCTGAAAGTCCTGACATGTCAGAAGAGAAGGTACTCAGAGCAGGGCACAGAGGCACAGGCTCACACCCACTCTGTGCCCAGGGGACACCTAGGCAGCTGAATCCTAAATTGTACACCACAATTTCCACAAAATCCCAGAAACAAGTCTGCCCAGCACCATGTGATGCATCTTCCTTTTATAAACAGTAAACAAAATCAGCTCTAAATTGTCTGAAACTGTAAATTCTGTAATTGAGGGGTGGCATTGGTCAACTCCAGGCAGCTGACCCTCCCAGAGCTGCAAACAGATGGCTAATAACAGCCTAGGACATCCAACCAGCTCTGACGATTTGTCACATTTCCAAGCTGTGGTGACAAGTAGCCCCCTGACACCTGCTGCAGCTCTAATTTAAAATCTTGAATGTTACTGATAATCAAAACCAAGGTAATTTTTTCCCCATGATGTTGTAGCAGAAGATTTTCAGGTGGCTATTTAAAGCAAACTTCTTGTCTAAATTAAGCCCAGGTATATCTGTGCTGGATGAGAAAGGGAAAAAACTCACAGCGAATTATGAAATTATACAACAATTTGGAAAATAATTTTTTATCCCAGACACCCTACAATGGATTCCAAGAGAGACATGTTGGAGTTACAAATTAAAATGCTTTGGCATTTTTCCAGGCAATAATTTATCTTCCCGGGGTGAATCATTATATTTACTTGGCTTAAGTTGCGGTGTAGGGTCATTAAAAAACATTCTGGTTTCTCCACCAGATTGCAATAGCTTGCATTTATCCAGCTGCAACTACACACCACATTTTTAAAAAATGGTTCAATATTGGCTAAAAATCGATGATGTAGGCAATTTTTGTGATCAGTTCTTTGTGACTGATTAGAAAAAAAAGAAGTGTAGGCAACTTTTATGTTTGTCCAAACCCTATTAAAATAACACTTTTATCTTCCCAAACCATAAGTGAAGCGTTTGCAGCGTCGGGGCTGACCCTGATCTTCTGCATATTCTCTGCTTAAAGGACATGAACAGGAAATGGTCAGCTTAAGGACACAATGAAAGGAAACACAGCAGCAAAGGTTTCACTGATAACATGTGATTTGAAGTCAGTGAGCAGATTCAGTCAGTCATCCAGCTGTTTGGGCCAAAGTCTATACAGCACTCTGCTGACTCCTACAAGACTGTGTCACGAAAACATGTGGAAGACTGACGCTTGACATGGGCAAGGCAGGGAAAGCAGAGCACTTTCACATCATCAGATGCTGTGGCTCAGGGATTTCATGCCAGAACCAAGGAAAATTATGCTGGTTTAGAAATATTTGTTTTTCTAAGAGTTAACTGGGCCAAATAGAAATAGGATGCTGATGTGAGGGTGTATTCATATGTCAGTGCATTTGTACCACTAGGTGTAATGGAGTTCAGGTCAGAGCCAGAACTGCAAAGTATTCCACACCCACAATTAAGAACTAATAGTATTTTTTTTTTTTCTCTGAGGAAGAGAATTTTCCAGAAGACATCAGCACTTTGGATACTGAATGATTACAGTGTGTTTAAAAGGATTTATAAACTATAAACTTAATGCAGTTCATAATTTCTAAGTAGTTCTTTTCTTTCCTCACACACTCAGCAATAAACTTACACCAGCCAATAATTAGAAAGAAATCCTTAATGAGTGTAGAAAGAAAGGAAAAGTTATTATAAGCCTTGAGTGATGTGCTTTCTTACTGACTTTAGAAGCATAGTTTAATCTAAATTCTGATTTTGGATTGTAGTAGCTACAAGTCTTGTGCTTGGACAAGATTACATCCTCTATATTTTTCAAGGCACGTTAAACAAGGAAGAAAACATACTGAATTATTTTTTTTTAAAATCACTGAAACCCTAAGAATTTCTTAAATCTTGCTTAACTGTGATTTCAGAAGACAATCACTTCCAGGCTGTGCAAGAGCATTAAAAATTCTTAGGGTATTGACAATTTATCAAATCATCATGCAGGTTTCTATGTCAGCACTATGGGCTATTTTTGTAAGTCCAGAATGAACTGGCTGGCCAAAACCAAAGTAATTAATAGCCTGACCACTTGAAGGGATTCTGGATGACTCAGGCTTCAGAGTCCATCTTCTACCTGGCTAAATATTTTCTGTTCTGTAAGAGCTGTACCATCTTGTCCATTTTATGTATTATTATATAAAATACCAATATTAAGAGAGATAGAAAAAAACACTATATACTAGAGGAAAAAAACTGAGTATGAAATCCCCCACGCTCCAAGAAAACTTTTCTACCCAAGAAATGAATTATGCCAGAATGAATCAATACTTATAAGAAATTCTAAAAGGTCATGTGAATGTTCCACAGCAAAATTGGTGTATATTTTAAACCTCACATCGTTTTGCAAATAGAATTCTTGTTTTCTGGCAAACCTTTCTCTTAAAACAAGCAAACCTGTAAAAAGAATTGAAAGTACATAGAGTTTTACTTTTTGCTAGTCATTTAAACGTTCTGTCATGAGTGTTCAGAGTTTCCATAGCATTTGGTGACCCTGGGGGTCTTAATGAAAAGCAGTACTAATGATAAATATATGTATTATGTGATGATTTCCAAGTACCAAAGATGATAAATAAATGTGCTATTTACTCACAAAATTTGCTACCTGCCTATCCACACAGGAAACCAAATGGAGATGATCACCTCTGATACACAGCATTTTTATTTTTATTCCCTCAATATATCTAAACTCTGTGGGCATGGTCAAGAGAGAGGAGACCGGGCAGCAATAAATTAGATGCAAAAAAATTAAAATCTATGTTAATAATATATGTTATGTCATCACTTAATAAGTCATTTGATAAATCCAAACCCAGCCAAGAGCTTTTTTTTCCTGTTTAAATTTTTTTAAAAAGAAAGGGGTGAATTTTCAAAGCTCAAGAAGAACCACTTATTGTAGGCAACTCTATTTGCATTTGCATCTAACATCATCCGCCCCCCATTTTGAGCCAAGCACTAACCAAGAGTGTAGACAGAATTCAGACTAGTATTTACTAACATGAACACATGGTAAATTTCTTTCATAAGCTTTCAGACAATGCTTTATCTCTGATTAATAACCTGCTAGTTTTTAGGACACCATTTGCATTATTGCAAATGTTCTGGCTTGACAATAGCAGGAACACCCAGAGTTACCAGCATATAAAGTAGTTGAACCAATATTGTGAAGAGTACCCCCACCTGCATGAAAATTATCTTAAATCACTCTCCTATAATCACTCTATCAAATGAATGAGGTGGATATTTTATGTGGCCTAACTGAAGTCCTGTTAATGATTTATCCAAAGTCCAGTTTTAGCTGGTATTGCTATTTTGGAAATTGGGGATCTTGAAGCAATTAGGAAGGGCAGAATATGCATTATCAATGGCTTGATTTTTTCAGAATTCCCATCTAAAAACTATTAGAGATACTGGTGGACCTTACCTGTGTATTGCTGTGCTGGTGAGGGTGAGGTTGGCAAACGGACAACTTCCCCACAGGAAGACCACAGGAAGTCTGAGGAAGACTGACTTAGGGCATTCAGAAAAAGAAATATTGGATAGATTCCATATTACGAGTGTTGTTCTATACAACATGTTCTACATGCTAGACAAGGAGAACAAGTTTGGCAGCATTCGTTAAGGATCTTTTGCTCCTGGAGATGGAAGATTAGGTGGATAACGTAAGACAGCTGCATCCTTTACTGTAGGAGACTTTCACAATTCATTTAGGCTTTTCCTCAACTGCCAGATTCTCAGCTCTGCTCTTGACTCCATATGTCGTAATTTCCTCCCCTGAGCTTTCCATTCCTTTCACTTTGTATCATCCGCCAGTATGCACCGTCATTTCTCCTAGTTCAGCTTCCACAGCGCACCCAGCTTCCTGTTATCAGACAGCTTATAGATGAACAGCTTATAGCTACAACCAGACACTTATAACTTCTACAGTAGAGTGGAAATAAAGACTGGCATTCTCGACTTTTGGGGTTTTGTTTGTCCTTTCACATTGGAAATGCGTGAAGGAGCTTATTTGCTAGACAGTTTTCAAAGAAATAGCTTTGAAAGCCATGCTGTGATTACCACACAACATGAGTAAGGGCCTTTGCCTCATGAGGAGCAATGTTATGGAAGTCATGATTATTGCCTTTGTCAATGAAAACATGAGTAAGACGTTCACAGCTAGATCTAGGCAGGTAACTTTGACAAACGGTTCACTTAACAAGAAGGTGTAGTTTTGTTCATCCCAAATGACTAATCAGTTTGGATCTAATATATTGAAATTTTTCAGCCAGAAAAGCTTTGGTTTTACAGACACTAGATTTATGGAACAGAAAGGAGCAAATTGGATAAGCTATTGGATAAGAGAAGCCAAAATAAATGCTCTGAATGTGGGTGATGATCAGGATTCAATGTTCGCCTTTGGAGGAGGAGATCTTGCTTTGACCTGTGCTGGTGACTGCAGTGGTTACAGGTGTCCTCGTTCTTTACAGAAAACAGCACTCTTGTTTGTCCAAGCGACTGGCCATCTAGTGAGGCACTTAAACAGCTGCCCTACCCAACCTGGACACATGTACATCTCAGTTTCCATAGCTTTAAAGCAGATTGAAAGAGCTCATGCAGCAGGGACTGAGAAAAGCTCCCTCTAGAGAACCTGGCAGCAGGGTAGATAGGGGAAGGCATTGCTACCAACGATTACTCTGAATTTGGCATAAAGTGATGAAGACACTGAGCCGTTGTGGTCAGTTTCTAATATTTTAATGAACATTTGTTCACTGGACTGTTGTAAATGTTGCCATGGAGGAGCAAGAACAGCACTTCTGGCTCCCAGCCAGTGCCATCAACTTCCTCACATTTCATGCTATTCATGCAGAATTCATACATAAGGTGTACTGCTCTGTAAACACAGGAAATGACAACAGTTCCTTGACTTTTCTAGCAAGCAACCCATCTCTAGCTCAGCACCTTATTTCTGCTGGGTATCTCCTAGGACTGGAACACTAGAAACATTTATACCCCCCAAATGCTGAAACAGCAGAAGCTGATATTTCAGGTGGGTTGTGCGTGTCTAGAAGGAGTCCTTTACCCCTGAGTGGGGTTTGCCCATGGACCAGGGTTACAAATATGGCCTAGCTGCACCTAGGTCCGTTCAAGATCTAGCACAATCCTGGCACATTTCTGCTATGTCACCAGAAAGCTGGAGAAAAATACAGCCCCACTTGTAACGTACAGGAATTTGGTAAATTACTCTAAAGAAAAACAAAATAGTTGTCTCATTTTTCCAAAGTTTTGGTCTTACCCCATCCACTTCAGACCCCATCCACCCCATCTATGCTCTCACTCCTAACCAGGAGTTCAAATCCCTCAAGCATGGTATTCAAGATTTTAAAAGAAGCACAGTCCAAATAAATACTTGGCCCAAACAGTGGTTTTCTTCACAGACAAGCCCACAGCTGCAATAGACTATCCTAACACTTGCATACAGACCCCAAGACCTCTTGATTCAGGCAAGGAATAGTCTGGGACAAGTTTCATGTTTCCTAAGGCTTTCCAGTGCCTCCCATTTTAAGCCTTCTTCCTGGAGTAACTGACAGCACAAGTGTAATAGAATAAGGTTAATTATGCCATTATTCCACATCCTTCCTGGCTGCAGCTTAATTAACTGTCATCTCTCAAACTGTTTATTAAGAATTGTTTCTCATATACTCTGGATATCTATTGCAAATAGAACACTCAGGTTACTCTTTTGAGCAAGCATAGTAAGCATTTTTTTTCAGGGTTTTTTTGCACAGTTTGTCACTGAACCTTTTTAGATAGCCACAGATTCCATGCCTTTTGCCAGCTTTAACCATACAACTCACAGTTTTAATTTTTCTTATAAGTGTACCCTAGATTTGTTGTTTATGCAGCAGCTCAAATTCCTTCCAAAATAATCCATCTTTATACCACTTTACTTTGTTTTCCTGTTACTGAGAAACCATCTTCCTAGTGCCTTGAAATTTTTTTTTCTGTGAATCCCTTTTGAAACACCTTGTTGTTCAAACAACAGTGAAAAACTAAAAAACCTAATAAGTGGTGCATTCACAAGCATGGATCTTGTTTCTTCAAACAGTACCTACCAGAATTCTGCAGGTTTATCAAGCACACACAGTTAAGTGGCATTTGCCTTATCCTCAGTGCCCTTCCTTCTCAGAAATGTTCCTCTTTTTTATTAATGTTTTTATAATTCATTTCCCCCCAGTAACTGAATGCATGGAAAGCTTGAATACTTCTGTTCTATTCTTGATTATTACTCTCTTTCCAAGAAAACACTATCAAAGGCTTTTCACTCACCACATTTGTCTTCCAGTCTAACACACACTGCCCTTCTGTGAGATCAAAGGTCTTATGGACTTTTAATCCAGCCTTGGATGTGCTTATCATTAGCACCTTCCTGTGTGTGTTCCAAGCTAATACCTAGTCCTAAGTGGTTCACATACTCTTCCAGTGGCAGTTTTCCTACTTGTGTCCTGAATTTTAATTTACCTGTGTATCTTCTGAGGGTTTTCTAGCATTTCACTGTCACACTAAAGCCTCTATTTTACAGGAAAGCCTTCTCATCTTTCACTGAAACTGCACCTACTTGGAGCTACAAAATATTCATCTGAGTGAGTGACATAAATGTCCTTTTTGTTCATGATGAACATTACCCAAATTTACAAACTGCATCCAGTGCATTTCTTTTTACAGATCTTTGACTTGCATAACTGGTGTTGGTGGCCATGCTGAACAGTCTGGTTCCATATAGTTCAGCTTTATGTTTTGAGTCCCTTTGCTAGTTCTTTTCACATGGGCACAGGCTCCAAATAGAATTTTTCTTTTCAATCCTTTCAAGATGTCTCTTCCACATTCCACATTGCTTCCTTACCCAGACTACGGTATTATAACTTCACAGTTTGTTTTATCTGCCTGAGTTAACAGAAAAGTATTACATAGACTAAAACTGTACAACATAGCATTTCCTTCAGTATTTTCCTTCTGAGTAGCATTCATTGCTTGAGCATATAGAATCAAGCTTTCTTTGAACTTGCCTCACTTGACTTACAATTTGCCAAAGAGTTTCAGCTAAAATGGGACTTTTATTTGTTCGATTCTCCCATATGAGATATTTTCTCAATTTCTATGCCACTGGCAACATCTGCTTTTCTGTGACAACCACCTCAGAGTTTAAGGAACTTGCAAGAGAGATTTTTCCATACCTTCAACTATATACCAGAATTGTACTGGTTTGCTGAAATCCACGAAATAGGATTCAAGAGATTATACAAATACTTTCTCTTATATTGAAGAACCCCACCCAATCTGAAGTTCTTTTGTTCTTGAAGAAATACTTAAAAAACATGAACCCTCCACACACAAAACATGGAGAGGTTCAGAGAATTGAATCTGTTTAAAATCTCATTACTTTTAAGCCAATGCCTTGATTTCTCAATGCTTAGAATGAGCATAGCCATAGCTACACGGAAAACTGAGATACCCGTGACATTTTCATGTCTGTTTTGAAAGTGCGAGAAGAACATGGCTCTCAGTCACGTTAAACTGTTGCTCTGGGATTTGCAAGGAAGCTGCATACAGAGATGATACAGTAACTTAAGCACCAGCAGCTGCATTCTACCTTCTAACAAGCAGTGTTTCACAGAGAGAGACTATTAAAGTGAAGTTGCAGAAACCTGTAGTGAATGCTGGCAACTTTACGGGCAGGATTTAAACTGTTGTTTTTAATTTAGAGCAAGCCTCAAAGGTTTCAAATCTGATTACATGGGAGACCACCTATCTTGCAATTGATTCTGTTGTATTAGTGGTCAGAAGAGGAATTCAAGTTAATAGCCTGGTCATATAGGCAGAACAGAGTTGGCAGAAGGAGATCTGGTGGACAGCTTTGAACTCAGCAACTTATTCTTCAACTGTAAAATGGGGATAATAATGTTCCTCTACCTCCCAGCAGGGTGCTTAGGCTAAATTCATTATTAGACATTTTCAGTAATGCTTCTGTTTATGTTTCCAGGGTAATGAATAGGGATGGGCTGGAAATCCCTTAACAATAAAACTTATAGAGCTTAAAGGGCAGTGGGAGCTAAGGGGTCACAGCACTTGTGACAGGAATTATTATCTACTAGATAGTAGTTGTAAAAACTGGAAGATAACTCCCAGCCCAATCAGTTCTTGGCAACACAGTAATAAGGCTTCTCTGATGCAGGCTAAGGCACCCACCTAATAAGAAGACCGGTCAGAGATACTTTATCTGATCTTCAGGAGGAATATTCATAAGACTGAGACTGAGGAAAAAAACACCTCTCTAAGCTGTGTGGTACACTGGAAAAGCAGGTGCTTATCATCAATTCCATCCCTGCAGCCAAGAGTACTTCAGCCTGCCAGGACTGCATAGGTCCAGCATGATAGCAATGGGATTCCTTGCAAATCCCATCAGTCATTAAAAGATAAATCTCTACACATGGATTTTAAAGTTAAAGAAAGATCTCAATAAAGACCCCCTCTTCCAACAGTACTTTGCACAGGAGCCCCAAACTTCACCCTACAGACAGATCCCTTTGATGCCTAATAAACTAACCAGAAACCTCTACTGCCAGCTCCTAAGGTCAGCTCTAGGTCAGACTGCACTTGAGGCTGCATGCAGCTCAGCAGACACTAGTAGGGAATCTTCATTTTTCATGCAACTGGTAAACATAGTATCCAGATATTGAGTTTATGATTCATCACACTGAAGTGTCAATCAAGCTGTATTCTGCAAAGACATAGCCGAGTGCCTGTGGAAGGATATCAGGCTTGTGGAATCAGCCTCAGCAAAGGGCTGAATCCATCTTGGCTGTTTTCCCTGAAGTCCTGCTGTTTGAACAAGAGAGAAAGCAGAAGGAGTAAACTGTATGATACAAAGTGTACTCAGCCTCCTAGTAGCACAAAACTTTTTGGTCTGTATTGCTGCATTTATTTAGTATACATTTGATTCCTTCAGTTTCAGCAGCTGCTCAAAAACCTGCTAAGAACTGCAGCTACAATATGTTATGTTCTGATGTATACTCCTCTTAGACTTAGGTGGCATTTCTTCCTGGTGATATTCAATGTTAGATGGATAGCTCAAAGTTCGAAGACAAAATCAAAAAACTTCCTACATTTGAATGTCAGCAGAAAGCTATAGAAAGCAATGGTTGCTCACTGCATCCTCTATTTTTTTACTTGACTCTCACTGAATAAAGGAAAATCAGTTGATCTGAGTCATAGCTGGTATACACCAGTGCCTGCAGTGTATTTTTCCTTGTATCCCATGTATTCAGAACACAGCAGAGGTTAATGAGCTAGAGAAGCAGGGTATCTTGCACTGAAAACCATGTTAGCAAAACTGTTAAATGAGCCTCCTGGCACTGGGTGGGCCAGGAGCTCCCTCAGTAGCATGTAATGCATTTCGCATTGGCACACCACGCCAGGAAATCCCATTTCCTCCCTCCAGAGAACCAAAGCACGCACTGCAAGTGTGCTTGATTAAATGGTTTCTACTAAGGTCCTTTTCTATTTATTTATTTATTTATTTATCAAGAAAGGGTTATCTAAGATACTAATTGAAAAGGTTTTAAACTAGGACTGTCATCACCACTTGCCCCCAACTTTTTACAATAAAACTCATCACTGTTGGGTTTAAACAGCAGCAGTTCAGTTTAATTAAGTTACTAGACATGTCATGAGTAGAAATAAATAGTGATTTTGTTCATGTTTTTATTTAGACTAAGTGTGGTCCCTAGGCTTCTGGCAAGCTGTCAATATAGCCATCTGTTTTGCGAAGTTTATGGATCTCTCTGGAAATAGACAGCCCAAAGCTAAAGTACACTAAGGATTGTTTTTCTTTGAACCACCTGCTGTAGATGAAGAACAGTCAGATTTCAATAGGACACGGGGTTTAAGCTCCACGTATGCTCAAAGTGAGACCAACTCAAGTATGCAAAACTAATTTAAATTAATTTCACTTACATTTTCTTACAACTCAGCTTGAGCAGCTTGCTTATAAATATACTATATATATTTGCAAACACACACGCATACTAATATAGGTATAATTAGATAGAGAAAGAGCAGGAGACCTAGTCCAGGGCCTGGTCACTTCAAGATCTTATACAAATATCTGCTTCAAAGGGCTTATACATTCAAAAACAAACATATCACCTTAAGTATATAAACAAGCAAGCCATGATGAAGACAGAAGTTATCTGATGTGAAATTCTGATAGCAGATGTGCAGTTTGCAGGCTATCAGTAAGAACAGATGTCATTCTTATGAGCCATGGAGGGAAACAAAGCAATCAAACCACTACAAAGAATTTGAAAAGAAATGCAAGAAAAACATTTTTTAAAGTACTTTTTTGCAATTTTCAGTTGGACTTTCTCTGCTATTCCAATAGTATGTTACCCCTCAAATGTCTCCCTGATTTTAATGTAGCTTACTCAGTTCTGAAGTGACTGTATGCCATGTCAGTTGGAATTCTATTACGTTTGCACGTAAATACGCTGACATGTGAATTGAACCATGTACTACCATTTAAAAAAAAAAAAAAGAAGACCCAGTACTAATGGGCTTGGTCCTGCAATCTTGAAACAACTGACCAGGGCATGGCTGAACCCAGGTTTACTAGATTTGGGGAATTTTTTGACCAACATGGCTGAAGCAATTAAAGCCTGTTATTCATCACTTTTCCAAAATGCTTTTGGATGGATTTGTCATTGTTCTTAGTACATTATCTGCCCCTAGTATTCTTTGAATGTCAAGTAGCTGCTGTCAGGATGGAAGAAGTTGTGCTCAAGACCTCTAAAGGAGAAGGGAAACCCCATCTAATGTAATTGTTTTATTGTATTGCCAAAGCCTAAAATGTCAGCAGCACAGTGCTGATGTTATTAAACCTGAAGACATAGAAGTGATTTCATGGAAGTTTGTTTTAAAGGAAACTACTTCTAACAGTGCCTGAGGACTGGAGATGGCCTTACACTAAAAACCAAAGTGATGAGAGCCAAAATGACAGCTTCATTGGCTACTGTCTTAAAATTGAGAAATACAAGGAGTACAACTGGTAATACAAATTTTAATGAGATGTTTGTTGCAGTGCAATCACTCTATAGGCACATAGTACTGTACTGTTGCTTTATTCTCTGCAATGCTGGACCAGATGAGCCATTGAGGTCCCTGCTGACCATACCCATTCTGATTCAGTGAGCCTGTGATTCAGTGACTGTGGAAAGGAAGAAAATAAATGGAAGATCACTCCTTTGACTTAAATCATACCTGTCTGAAACTGTTACTATTGCACTGTTTTGCTTTGGCGATTAGCTAGAGGAGATAGAAAAGGCTCTGTTATGCCTCTGATGCAGCTGACTCGTGGTCTGTTTCAAATCCAATTGGAATCCATGGAAGATTTTCCAGTGGTTTTATTCTGTTTTGGTTTTTTTCTAGATCAAGTCCTGTGTGGACTTGGGTTTCTGCCACAAGAGGGAATTGGGATTCAAACTCCTTTTTCATGCAAAATCTCTCCCTAGTCTTGTACATGTTGGTTTCTAAAGCCATAAGGAAGAGAAAAAATGCTCAGTTTCATTGTCCATATTTAAAGAAACAGATGCTGAGTATTCATAGCACCATATGATCCTTATGAAATTCATTCTCAGCAACCTCCAGCTGCTTATCTGAAGATATGGTAAACAAGCCTCTGCCACAGAAATTTTCATTTGATGGTTTATTTTCAGATATGATCTACTCGCCTTCCCCATTCAGATTTCAGGAGTATCAAACTTCTGGCACAATGACAGCAATCAGGCATGCTGGTGCAATAAATTATGAGCTGTCAACAGCAATTCAGGCTGGGTGGCAATATCAGACCATATAGGGCCAGATCTGCTATTGTTTTATTTTTCATGTTGGGTTTCAAATCATCACGTCAACATTAATTCAGTCTTGATTAGAGTTCTGTTTCCTCCTTGGCCATGGATAGCTTTGTAGTTCTCCTGCTGATGTTAAATATTGGACTCCTACAACCCTGGGATTTAGGTCCCATTTGCAATTGCAGACTTTGCAGGTCCTCGATGCAGCCCTGTGTAGGGGGTGTAGTAAAACAGCAGGTAGTGGCTATTCATAACTTATTGAATCCCACTCCTGCCAAATACCTCTTCTGAATATATGGTCAGCCTGTTACAGCGTGGAAGATTACACTTCCCCCTGCTCTTGTTTGAAATATGCGTTTATTTGACATTACTCGGCAGGCTACTATTCATTCAAGTATATTAGAACTGAAGAATTATGCAAAAGCAAGTGCTGAGAGTTAATCAGAAAATCATCCATTAAAATTGTCTCGATAAAAAGGCAATGCATTTAAAGTCTTTTGTACTGATACCACCTTGAAACTCACATCTGGAAAATAAAGGTTTTTTGCAAACAAATGTTTGCTGCTAATATAAACAAACTCTGAAATGCTAAGACCAAGAAATCAAATCAAAACTCTATTTCTTGTGTCACTGAAAATCTACATGTCCTTTAGTCGCTCAGGTAAAACTTGAACAATCTGAAAGGACATGCTTGGTGCCTTGGGAATATTCATGTGCTTTCAATCTTTTGCCATCACAGAGTGATCATAACTTATTTCAACCTATTAGTATTTTTTTGAATACATGTTATTCAGCCCATTCAGATAATAACGTGGAATCTACACTCTTTTTAATGAAAATAAGTATGTAAATAGGGTCCACTATGAAGTGCTTGACTGAAATGTAGCTGACTCCACCCAATAGAATTATGGCCATTAAAGCAAAGTCTTGCAGTACAAGTAAGAAACCATTGTTTTCCTTATTGCACCCATTTAAGGCCACTCTGTTTATATCAGCTACCTCATGTTTCTATCAACTTTCTTTCAACTATTGTACTTTGTTTCTGTTTCTCCAAGACTGTTTTGTAGAGCTGATTAGAGTAGAAAAGAACCAGAAAGTTGCTATTTGGTATTTGTAGGGTTTTTACTATTAGCACTGATGCAAGCATGTCTTTCACCATCTATTGCTGTAGTTCCTTATTTGTTGAAGCTTACTAAACAAAAGGGAAATGAGCGTGGAATAGCTCCATCTCCAGTCATGAACTATGATTCCTCTTTTTTGTGGTTACTGTGTGACTAGACAGATGAGTAGAAGAACTGCAGCTCTGCAGTGGAAAAACATAATTTCCAGCTCGGCCAAGAAGTGACATTATAATGAGCAGATGCGCAACCCTGCTAAAGCAAATTAAATCATAAGTACAGCTTGCATATACGAGTAGTCTTCAAAGACCTATGTTAGTCACTCCAGTTGTCTCATCGACATTACAAGTAATGGTCATGGCAGTGACCACAGCATATTTTCTACTCTAGGTCAACAGAAAATGATGTAGACTCAAAAGTTTGAATTCAGTATGACTGAGTATGTATTGAGTTACTCAAACACAGTGAGCTGAATTATAAATGACATAAAAGTTATCTTCTGGTTCAACTGGAGGAAAAAAAAACCCAAATACTCTGATTTATTCCATCAACCAAGCATAATCTCAAGTGGAAGTATCTGGTCTACTAAGCCACTTAGACATATTTATTATTCCTGTTCCTGTAGTAAATCACCTTGAGTTCAAAAGGGAGGAAAGGTGAGACTGGCAGACACAACAATGAGGGTCTTTCTGTCATATCATCTTTTCTGTAGATTTCATAATCTTATAAACCAAAATAAAGGTCAACACAACTGAGTTATTACTTTTCATTAAGCACAGCCAAATTATTTGCCAACATAAATTTTCTGCAAGTTTTGCTGAAATATAGGTGGCCCAAACCCCAGGTTTATGGTTCTTCTTTCAGGCAGTGTTCTATCGCAGATTTTAAGCAGTGTCAGTGGCCAGCGTGATGTGTGCAGCACTTACTGAGCTGTGTTGCAAGGGGAGTTCACTCCTGGCAGGCTTGCTGGAAGTGTGTTAACCAAGCACATTTGGCATGGCTGTTTCTGCTTGCCTCGTTACTCAGAGTAAACAAGGGACATCTGAATTACAAGTTTGGGGTGAAACCCTGGATGCAGTGAATTCAAAGGTAAAATTCACATGGACTAGAGTGGTGCTAGAATTCCTCTCTCCCAACATCTTTCTCTGCCCCAATAACAGTAATGTCACATTTTTTAGGACAGATTTAGCACAGATCCTTTTTCCAACTATCAATTAGAAGCATCAGGTTCCTATCATTAGAGACATGACCACACAAGTTATGATGCAAAGTCTAAGTGCATCTGCTACATGATGTTATCATCCCATATACACATTTTTCACCATTAGTAAATGAAATAAAATAATTTATTCCTTGCTGAAAAATTGGCATTTTTTATTGACTCAGGGAGTGTGAATGGGCTGGTATCATGATCTTGCTGATTTTCTACAGCTATTTCTACTGAAATAGAGAGTAGTGAGAGAATGCATGTAGATTATTACTATGGTGTATTTGATGTGTTGTATATTTATATTCTTACTAAACTGTAACATTTTCATTTGCTCAAAAATCCAGAATTCATAATACTTTGTAAGCCAATCCCTCTAATCCTATTTTATAAAATATTTGTATCCATGTAATTATAAACCTTTACTTTTAAAAAAATAAGTTATTTATTTTTTACTTGGAAATCCGTTATTAACTGTATATCCAATTGTATTCAAATGGAGTTCTTGTTCACAAAAATAATCCCAATAATATTTTCAGTGATACTTTTCTGGTGAAAATGGAATACATTTACAACACAAAGAAAGCCCACCCTTACCAGATAGCTAGTGGGATATGTCAAAAGGAATAACCTTAAACAAGACGGAAACTGAGAAACAAGACAAAGGAAACAGGTACTAGAATATTTCATTTAGGGACTATATGACAAGTCCATCATGGACTATTATTTATAGGTCACTTTCCTGTCAGCTGTAAGATTTCTGGCCCTAATCATGAGAGTCAACACAGACTTCCGAATAAAAACTTCCAACATGATAGAGATAATTCTGAGCAAGACAAAAGATACATTTGACCATGATTTACTTCCTCTCTTACATTTAAAATGATATTTCTATAATAACTCCTTGTCATTAATTCTGTTGTTTTCTGTTGTCACAGACAACACAAAAAAAAACATTTCTTCAGCAAGATCTTGAGCCTTGCTGAAACTGAAATTCAAGTCAGCAAGCAGCTTAAAGAAACTATATGGTTAAATATATCATTTTGTTATAATACCTTGTTTCTACTCTATGCCAACTTGGAGTACTATTTACCTCTCCCATCCGTTTTTGCTCTTCAACACACACAGATTTCATTTGCCCTTCTTCTATCTTTGTTGGAATTAAAAGGGGGAAAAAAATCTTTCTTTTGTTCCTGGTTCTGTTTGATGTGAAGATACTTGAAAAATAGCAGACTGTCCATGGGAATACGGTCCAAGCAAACTGGCTCACACTTCTGTTCTGGTATAAAGTTACACAAAGAGTGCTGGGGCTGTAAGGCAAGTCTGGAAAGGACTTCTGTTCTAGTGTTTGGGCAGAAAACTGAAAACATCCTAGGTCAGCCTGAAACAAACTAACAAACAAACAGAAAAATCCTTTTTTTACCCAGACAGGCAAAAAATGGTGTAAGATCCCGACAAAGGCAATCCAGAACCTTCCACCTACACACACCAAAGCAGGCATTTTAAACTTATTTTTAAAAATAAAACAAGAAATTTAAAGATGAAAACCAGATGCCTATAAACCAAATCAAGAAGCTGGCCTACGTCTCCCTACTCTAAATAAAAGTCAAGTTTTGCCACCTTCAAGGGTTAGTTATACTGCACTCTGATTTTCAGCCTCAAATGGCTTTTAAGTGCCCAGTTTACTGTATACACAAGCAATACTGCAGGACTGATACAGATTGCCTCTGAAATATGGATTACCCAAATATTATGTTGCTCTCTAAGAACAGTAAAAATTTTATTTCATTCTTTTCTCTGAGCTAGAGAAACACAAAGAGAGCAACCTTTCCTATGTCCAGGGAAAGCCCTGAAAAACATGACACTATCTAGGGGGCAGCAGACCCGAATTAGTACGTCTTTTTTTACATGTACAAGCTCATTATAGTTAGAAAGCAGGGAGAAAGAGATGACAAAGAGACAAAGTAGAAAGTGCTACTCAGTTCTGACGTTTCAGAAAAAGGAATCTGCCAGCAAACTTGCATTAGGATTTCTTAATTATTTATTTTTTCACTTGTTCCTTGTGGCCTGGCTTTAGATTTGGACTCAGGCAATGTTTCTTAAGTTACAATATAGTGTTCCCTCCTACTGTGACAGCATCTCTTGGTCACTGAGGGAACTTATGTTCTGACCATGCTCTGACTATTTTGCATGACTTCTGAAAAACTCACTCCTAAGACCTTCTAATTACAAATGGAAAAATTCAGCGGACAATCTGTGACTTTGACAGTCAATGATTTTTTTAAAAAGATTCTAATTAATGTCTGAATGCAGAGATTCACAATGTTGTTGTTTCAAAAGCACTTGAGGACTTTAGAAGAAAATAAATTTACACGGTGAAATAAACCATACAGAAGTTTTTATACTAAGCTTTAGAGTAAAGACCTTTTATGTTTACTATCCTCTATAAATTCTGTAACAAGCATTCCATAAAACAGAGCCAAAAGCCCGTTTAAGGAAATGTACTGCTTCCATATGACAGTGTTATGTTGGTGCAAAACCCAGATGTTCTGACACAACATCAAACAACCCTGCTAACTTCTCTTCTAAGTGCCCTGTAAACTCCCTCTTGTAAGCTGGATAACTTCTGAAAACCTTTGCAGTATAAGGACCTTCGCATGAAAGTGCTAATGTTCAGATCAATATTAATTTAATCCATTGGCGTAAAAAAAAAAAAAAATCCACATAAAAGCCTACGAGTTACAGAAGTGGAATATATATTAGAAACTACCTATGAGCCAGCTCTTCATGTTTTAACCAAATAACTTGATAACAGTAAAAAAAACCCAAGAAATTAATTGATTTCTTGAATGAAGACAGTTTCTCAGCTTTAGTGCTCACCATCATCTTTGTTATAAAGCAAGAAGTATATCTGGAAAACTGCTGGCAGACCTCTACATTCTGACTAATAAATGTGATTAGACTAACTAAAGAAACTGTCAGATGTCACAAAACAGTTAATTTTCATCAGTAGCAAAATAATGCAGCATGAACTAATGTAAGCCAGTATTTAAGCTACCAGTTTTTGCTTGCAGACCTGAATTGCTCAGATGCAACAGGAGAAGTGGACCTTAATTTAGCAGGTGCCTTTTAAAAACACTTATTCAGGCCCAGTTACACTGACAGAATATTGTGCCTCTACTACTGGGGCAGTTTCTTTCACCTACAGAATGTGGTTTAACTCTACGCAAATGAAAGCATAATTATTCAAAACACATTTATATTCACAAGAGTTGTTATAGCATGCATTCTTAGTAAATATTTATTTGGAAAAAGAGATCTAATTCATGTGTGAAGTGGTTCCACGATTAAAAATAAGACCCAAGAGTTTTTCATTTTTCATCAAAGATGGCCCTGCAAAGATCCAATGCTCATAATGCACATAAAAAAGTGACAGAAATTTAAGCAAAGTTTATTCAGGGGAATGGTTTGACCACACAAGAATTTGAACATAACAATAGCCACTTTTTTATTTGAAAAGATTAATTTCAAATGTTGGCTATAGTAATCACCAAAAGAAAAATCCCATTTAGCCATCAAAGGCCATAATGAAAAACAATCATGCAGAACATGGACGTTCTACATTTGGTTTCAGTTTCCTCCGGAAAAATCACACTAGATACAAGTTTTTTAAACAAAAGGCAGGATTTATCTATGTTGTCTCAAGATTTATTAATTCATTAAGTGATAATTTCGAACAAGACTTCTCCTCAAAAACTCTTATTAGAAGTTAAGAACAGATGATTCAACAGGAACAAAAGAGACTTAATTTCGCTATCCAAGAAATATCACATACAATGTGTACTCTGTAAAATATCTTCACCACTTACTAGCCCAAGCACTTACAAAGATGTACCAAGCATCATGGAATTATTCCTGGAAATGTGTCAAAACTAAAATAATTATCTATGATGGCTGAATTATTTTCCAGAAGAGCTCTACATGTTGAAAATCAATGTGCATTATTTACCAGTTTTCATAATAATAAACTGTCTCTTGAAACTGGGAGATGGTCCGTGCTCATGAAATGGGACATTCCTAACCACATCCATCTCCAAGGCAAGGTGACAAGAATAAGTCCCTGAGGTGGGAGCAAGACAAGACCTTTCTGTTCCAATTGCCCTTCCATATCAACCTATCAGAGGAGAAAAGCTTAGTATTTTCTGACCTACATTCTAAGGCCTTCAGTTTTACTTGGAAAATAACTTAAAATCATGGGTTTGCACCCAGGAATATGCTGTAATTTAATTAAAACTTGTCGTCTCTTATAGGAATTACTTGTTTATATGCTATTAGATCAAACAAGAGCTAAACATCTAAAACATTGAGGCCCTTTAGACACAATCTCTCTGCAGCCAGTTTTAAAATTTCTCTCTTCTACCCAGATGTTCTTTGGTTACAACACAGAGACTTAGCTTCTGTACTGAAACACAAAAAGGTGAAAATTCCCACTAATAGTTTTGTAATGGGCATCTCGTTGAATACGACTCGCCAGCCTTGCCCATGACTGCCATTGAACACATCTGTGATCAATGTTGGGATTCTAGTGCAGAGTCCTACAAATTTCAAGAGAAAAATAAAGAAAGAAAAATAGTACCATCTTCCAGCCCAGACTGGATGCTTGATTGACGTTAACAAAGCGATAAAATAAAAACCCTTGCATGCCCATCTTTCTAGTTAAGCTTATCACGATAACAGGCTGAAAGAAACGTCTCAGGAAAAAAATTTCCTTGGATAGGAACATATCTGCAGAGTCTTTGAGACCATCAGAAGAACGACAGGAGAGCACAATTGGGAGAAACCGCCTAGAGAAGCAAAGATGTTCTAAAAATTATTAGGTGCAAAGAGCAGCCTGAAGAGTTTATAGACAAAGGCAAAAACTGAGATGCTGTAGACAAAGAATGGAGAAGGGATAACTGATACATTCTGCAGGTAAAAGGCAAGTAATTAGTATTGAGAACATTCAAGGTATTCTATGCTTAATGGTTAGTTATTTTAGGGGTTGGGGGGAGGATTTCCTGGTTTGGTTTGGGTTTTTTTTTTCATCCAGTGAACTTCATTAGCCGGTTTTAGGTGCTTTATTGCAATTGGCTCTGCAAGAGAGAAATTCCCTATTTTATGCCTTTTGTTTCTAGAGAATTTATCCTGATTCTTTCTGGTACAATTTATATTGAGGTCACTTTCTCAGAAGCACAATGTTGAGTTCCTAATGCTAAATGGAAAGTCTAATGACTTCATTGAATTATTTATAATTCCTAAATCCTCTTTTAAAGTTAGGAATATGTTTTTAAATCCTGAAAGTACTGATGGGTAGCCTGGTAGATAATAAACCACAGTCCTGTTGCAACAGATATTTTGCAGGAGAACTGCTACTGATTTTATTCTATGTCCTAAATGCAAAAGAGCTTAGAGACAAAATAAACTATTTCCCATAAGTGTAATTTATAGGGAGTATCTCTATTCAGTAAGAGATAAAGAATATCTAAATAAAACATCAGTTCAACAAGATTTTTCCAGACGCATCTTATTTAAATTTAAATTTTAGACAGATTTAAAATAACAACATGAGTGGAAAGCAAATGTTTTCATCTGGGCATCAGTGAAAATTTAATGGTCCCCTTGGGTTTGCTAATAATGACAGCAGGTTTTTGTTGTTGGTTTTTTTGACTGGATCAAAACCAAGTTATAATTTTTTAAGAAATTGTGGGGGATTTTTCTTGTTCTGTAACAAAACTTTTCCCCATCTGGGACAAAACACCACAACAAATGTTGTATACATTAGTGTCAAATTCAAGGTCGAATGCACAAGATAAAATTGTTAAAGTAATAACACATGTAAAACCATCAAACCGAAGCAGCAGTGAAGATAGCACACAAAGTCACTCATTGGGTTTTCCTTTGCAATTCCATGCCTGTGACATATTAACATATTCACAGTAAGCTGCAAAGACAATTTCTAGTTATGAGGCAAACAAGGATTCAAGATGTGATGTGTAGGGGGAACTTTTTGTTCTGTTACAGTTCAAGAGTAAAACCCAGCTCTCAACTTGAGTGGATATCTCATGGGCTTCAGAAGGAATTGAACTTGTTAATGCCAAAGCTTCCTATGGCCAGGGACATTATGGACGTCAGAGAAGCAATTGTAACTATGAATCAAAAAACCCAGGGGAACCTCAGCTGAATGCATTGGGCAGGAAGGGACTCTGTTGGAACGTTCTTAAAGTGAAATATTAAACCAGCTAAATCATAACACTTGCTACGTTCTCCAGTGGTAGCTAAGGTAATAAAATAATTTCTTTTTTAAATAACCAACCAACCTTTTTTTTTTGCGTCAATGTCCTTCTGGCCTTAAAAAGAAAAAAGTGCTTGTTTGAGCACAATTACTTTTATGAAAGAAAATTATGTATGATGTCCTATCTAAGCATTTGATAAGATTCCTGTCTGCAGCAAAATGGCTCTCTGCTTTACAGTAGGTTTTTTTGCAGAAGAGCACATATCTCCTACAGTTGGAAATGTTATAAGTGCCTTCAGTTTTCCGACAAACCAGCCCTACATGCAGATCACAGTCACATCCATGCTGGCAATGTTTCTGGTTACAGGTAAATTTCTGTCCTAGGAGTCTGGCCATGCTCAGACAAGTCTCCTGCACCTATATTTAATCCATATTCAGGATATAATTCCACAACATGACATCTCCAGCAACAGAATTCCTGTAAGCATTTCCCAAGCTAAACCCATTAATACTCCTTCAGATATTAATTTTCTTCCGCCCTATGACTCTCTATGCCTTACCTATGGTGAAGCAGTGGCACATAACGCCATCCTGTATAAACATGTGACTGACTCAACACAGAAATGACAACTACGTGTGAGTGCAGCTGCAAGGTGCCTTGGAAGCATTCCGAAATCATAACCAACCACAAATCCTACTTGGGCAAGCAGCAGTTTTCAAGCCACCCACAAAACACAAAGCTCCACTATAGGTAAGAGGCTGGCAGCCAAGGATGCCAGGCTCCACACAGAGCCAGCCAAAGCTGTGCGTGGCACACAGCTGCCTGCACTACCTTACTGTCCCCAGTGAACACTTACAAGCAAGGGAGAATTTTCTCTTTTGGTTGCTTCTCTTCCATGACAGCCACTTTGAGGTCTTCTGCCTACCAGCTCATGACACTCCCACTGTCCAATTTCATTCTTACAGTCACCATGAAAAGATCTTGTCATAATCTTTTAATAACTGAATATAAATGGCTTTACCAGCTTAGGCTTCTCAATACAGTGCCTTCACCTAAAACTTGCCATTTCTTTACCTCAGCAAAATACAGACAAACTTAGACAAAATTAGGTGAAGAGCTATTTCAGTTTTATTTCTGGTGACAAAGCATGAGCCATGAGGGATTAGGGAGTACATCTCAGTGGCTCAAAAAGACATGGCAGGCAGGCATGAAAAGAAACCTTTACAGTAGAAATAAGGTTTAGCAGTAGCTCTTCATGCTGAATAGAGGCTCAATGGCAAGAACATCCTTTTATTATAAAATATAGGAAGGTCAGGACCTAAGCACAAAATAGCAGAGATATTTCTGGCTCAAATGACTAGAAAATGGAGAGAAGACTCCTGTGGCATGGACACATTTCTGAAGGTTTTTTTTTTATTTAGTATGCAATTAACATATTTTAAATTTTTTTCCTTACTGAAATGCAATAAGTAGAACCTGTGATCTTAGATCATATTTATTTCTCCTACAGGAGATTTCACTTCCAGCCTAAAAACTCATGGAAGAAATTAATATAATTTGTGTAAAATGCTACCCCTAGAAAGGGTATTCGCATGGGCTGAATCCAATAAAAACATACTGCTGTCTAAGCAGTGATATATTTGAGCAGCTGTATAATGCATTGGGATATGTTTGATCACGGACTTTAAGGATGTTATGGCAAAGCTTCAATTAAAAACAGTGACTTCATCTCAATCTTTGCCAATTTAGCACTTCCACAACTTTTATTAGGGGTTTGTGATCTGACATCTGCTAACTAGTTACAGTCCACTGGCCAATGGAAATCAATGTCTCAGTTCTGAAATGATGTAGGAAATTCTCCAGCTTCAGACCAAATAAATTAAACTCCCTCACTCCCCACCCCTAAAATATTCCTAGAACAGAATAATAGTTTAATATGAAAATTATTGAAAGATGATCGAGTACTGAGAAGTTCATGAAACTGATCCATCCAACTCATCGATACCTCAACCATGTGGAGCAATATCCCTCAATGGATGGGATAGGTATAACCATAAAATAAGTATGTTTTGTAGTTCTCAATAAAATTTCCTTAGAATAACTTCTCCTAAAAAAGAAATAGATACCTAGAATCTGGCACTAGACTAAAGGATAAATCATATAATAATCTACTAATTTATAAGGTTAGCAAAAAAAGCCCCCAACAAACATTACTGGTTTCTCATATGACTCTGTGAGCTCTTTTAAGGTTTTTGAGAGTTATATACTCAATTATTGATCAGGGGGTGGGGAGGATGGTGGGGGAAACAGATACTGTTTTATTCTCCCCTCTCCCACAGGAAGTAAGCTTTAAATTTTTTTTTAAATGTAATTTTATTTTAGAAATTTTTGATACCTGCAGCTTAGTTTGAAATACAGAATATGAATAAGTATTGACTATATTCTGCATTGATGATCCTTGATTTTACCACCTGCATCTAGAAATTGCATTCCTGCTTTTATTTCTTTGTCTTTTAAATGTTTTTTGATTGTCTTGGTATGATTCTGGGTTTAAGTTTCTTGTTAGCCAGACACATTTTTAAACTTCTAAGTTATATTCATTTACATTAATTATTTAAATTCGTCAGAACACTTGTTTAGCTTTGTCTTCTATTTTGCAGTACAGTTCTAACACTTTCTTACCACCAGACTATTTTCTGACCAGCATAATTTATTTGTGTCTTTTTGCACTTCATATGGGCTGTCTAATTGGACACCAGTTTACATGAATATTTTCTCTTTTGAATTCGTGATCCTTGTCACTTACAGCAACAAGACATAAAATTTTGGGAAACCGTTCCTTTTAAAGTTCCAAATATATAAACTGACTTGCATGATATGTGGTCACTAATACCTGGTTGACTGCTACTTCTAAGGCAGTGACTAACTCTTTTCCATCTTCTTGAGTGAGGTCAAGCATTTGGTAACCCCTGGTGGACACCAATCTACAGAATATTAACATTTACAGAATATCAAAGGAAAATTGGCTTCTAGTCAATACAGGACCTAATACATCACCTAAATTTAATTTACAACTCAGAGGGGTTAGCTGGAAACTTTCCCAGAGGAAAAAAAAAATTAAGAACGATTTTAAAAACCAACCAATTGACCAAAAAAACCCCCAACCAATCCTAAAAACCCCAACAAATTTCCAGGATTAAAGTGTTTTACTCTGAAGAATTAAGGGACACTGGATTTAGGACAGGGCTCAAGAAAACCATTGCTCAGGCTACGCTTGGGCTCTCACTCGAGCAGCCCAGACGTTCCTTCTCCCATGCTTTTCTTCTTTGATTTATTTACAGGCTATTTCACTTGAGGCTATCTGTTACAAACCTAGGATTCAGAATCTGAAAAATCTGGGACTAGTCTGAAGCTCTGTATCTCTGGTGGGCAAGAACTCTTGCTTGACAGTGGACATCCTGCAAATTCTCCTTGAATGAGGTCACCCAGGACTTGAAGTGAAAGATTTCAGGGCTTCCTACTGCCCACTGAAAAGTTCACAGAGATAAACCAGTCAAGAATGCCAGTTTAATAGAACTATTACTGCAGAGAGTTGGAGAGTCAGAGTGTATAACAACTTGAACACCATGCACGCTAGATGTTTTCAAAACCAAGTTTTCTTGGAACTTCTGGCTAATTTCCAGCAGAAATTAGAAAAATCATGGTGTCCATACAATTCAATCTAAAACCATCTGAGCAAAATTTTAATGAAAATTAGAAGATTAGAAAATCTACTTTGCATCTCTCAAGAAGACCACAGATCCAAGATGCTCGTTTATTGCCTTTTTATCTAGAAATTGATGGTAGATCTTTCAGAATCAATTTTTCCTATTTTATAGTGACCTTTTGGGTGCCCATTCTCAAGCAGCCAAACTTGAGACATACTTTAAACACCAACAGCCAATCGATCTCCATTTTACTGAAAAACATAGTTCTGAGTTATCAGGGTTGTTTGTGGCCTTAAAATCCAGAACTCTGCTGTTCATTGTTCAGTCAGAGGCAGATTTTAAGGCTAGGTGAAATATAATCCATGGAAAACCTTTTTCAATAATGTGGATATAGTTATCTTCTTATCGCCTTTTAACTATTGCTTTTATACTATACAACCTGATCACATGTCAGACTGGCATGGTGGGGCATAACTCATTAAAAAATTGAATTTATTAGGAGTTTAAAACTCCTGTATAGAGCAAGAATAATCCAGACATTTCTGGCTGGGAAAGATGACCATCTATTTCACGCAAGATATAAACACTTGAGTTGCATTAAACATGAATATTTAATGTAGAAGTGCCAGCAATTTATTGTTGAAATAATCATATGCATGCTTATTACTTGTAGAAAGTTAGTGCAAAAATAGTTGCGCATTATTTCAAATAGGTAAGCACAGTTTTTCCCGAGACACCTGCATTGACAAATGAATTCTTACATTTGTGTACTGATTGTTGGATAGTAAACTGAGATTTAAGTGTTTGCTGAGATAAGCTGACATGTGAATCTGAGTCTTTACATGTGCAATTCATTTACGTGGCCTCAAATTTTCAAGGGAGAATTATTCGGGGAAAAACTGCCTGAAAAACATTCTTCAGGCAATCATTTTAGTTCCTCGGGAATACATAAATGATACCATAATGTTCAGATATTATTGTTCAGATGGTCTAGAATTACTGATCCAGCATGCAAGGCTTTATAGTAAAGAGAAGAGTTATTGTCTGTCTGACCTAGAAGCAGAAGCTCCCTTGAACTGAATAGACTTTAAAAATTCTCTTTTACCAAGTTACACAAACACAGATGATTTGGCTTCTGGATAGTGAATGATAGCCAAAGAATACTGTACTCAGGGACTTCACTGTGGGGTGGAGTTAAAGTATACAGAATACTGTTTTTGCACTGAAGTGGAGCTAGCTCTGCATGGGAAGATGGAAGGTGAATTCTGCAGGAAGAGATAAGGCCCTACTTGCATTGAAATTCTGTGAAAGATGTTGCCATTTTGCATGAGTTTTATGGCTGCCTTCAACTTTTGATCCATATGTCTTAAAAATCCAATGGAAAGGCCGAAAATGTCAGTAATATTTTCATTTCTGAATGTCTTAAGGGAGACTTTTTTCTAGTCAAAACTAAACACAACATAAGTGGTCAATATTGGCCGCTGCACATTCATTTGCTCTTTAAGTTCCTAATAATATGCTATATTTCTAATACCCTAATTGCAATACCTAACTGTGGACAGAATTTTGTTAAGACTAGGTATGAGGTAGCACTAGAAATGAAACTAAAAAAAATCATCAAGTTAAATGAGCAAAATAACTACATGATAAACAAAACACAGAAGTCCCTGATTCCTCAGAGAAAATAATTTGCATTTTGAGAAACAAAATAAGAAACTGAAAAAGCTTTTCTCATCCCAACTAAGCAGCTCATACCACTTCAAAAGCTGTATCAAGTGTCAGTACACAACATTAATAGGCTGCTTAAAAAGAGACATGGACAAGCTACACAGTTCCTTGTCATCTTCTCTTGTCAGAAAAAATAGTGTGTCTTCAAAACTTTTGAGACTGTCTGGCAGAAATAAATTTCAGTAATTTATCTCTTTGTTGTGTCCTGCTGAGAATCCAAATATAATGTATTTCATGGCTCATAAGCCATTACTCAGCTAAGTTTTCCATCACGGGAGTAATTTAATTTCGTGGGTGTTCTAAGTTACAACAGATTTAATTTTACTGTGAGGTTCTTCAGTGGTAACAAGAATAAAACCTGTCCATAGCTGCTAGTGACAGGCACTAAATGTAGGTCAGATCAGCAGCTGGGGTAGATTTCTATAACTTAATTTACATAAATGGAGCTACTTTACTGAGTGGTCACTGCTGAGTACTTTCTGGTCTTTAAAGAACTGAGCCTGACAACACTGACAAGGTGACCAAGTCAATCTCATACCTTATGACCTTAAAATAGTTCCTGTTCCTCTACAACTCATTAAGTTATTGCAAAACTATTTAGAAAATACTTGTAAATTTTAAAGCTAGGTACTGTTTTTCAAACAACAGTTTGCAAGAAATTACAAAACATTGGAAACACAAATGTTTAAATATCAGACTTCTAAATTTGCATCGGTACTCCCTTTGCTTTGGTACTAGCTACAATAAAATGAATAAAGTTCATATTTCCCCCTTCCCCTTGTCTTTTGAAAATCTCTCCATACTTTCAGTACACAATGGCAAAATCTCAAAAGTGGGGTTTTTTTCACTCATTCCCATAATTACTTCTCTAAGCTTGGCAAAGATTTGAAAAGTCAAAATAAAAGGCAACATGTACACAACAGTCCCAGATGACATAATTCCCTCTTTTTTTAATGAGGGAAGAAGGGGAAAACAAAAGTTAAAACTGAAAACACAGAGCTTTAAAAAAAAATTCTGTACATTCTACTGTAGTTTCCCATTAAAAAGTAGAATTAAAAGTAGTATTTATCAAGACATTTCCAAAAAGTAAGCCTGTACTATGCCACGAAAAAATGCAGTTACTTTTTCAACTATATCTAATTTAGCCTGAATTATTCCTTATCTATTCCTATCAGGAAAATATTCCTGAGTTGCTATGAAAACCAACGACATACACCAGCAAAATAGAAAATGATGACTATATCAGTGTCAAAATGCAGTGCTAGTTTTTCAGCCAGGTAGTTGATCAAATTGAGTGCTTGATCCCTTCATCATTTGAATTTTAGTTCTCACTTGCTTAACTAATGATAAGATAAAAGGAGACCAAATAATGTTTCCTTACTTCCAATAGAAAGAATTTTTTTTCCTTCTAGTTGTACATAAAATATTCCGTATTCTATATTCATACACAAAATACCCCTAATTCTAAGGGCAGCACCTTTATGACTCTTCCTGAATTTTAGGCACCTGCCTCAGTCGCACTACTGGCAATTAAGAAAATATCCATTCTTTGGCTTGGAAACTGAACACAATCCATCTGCCAGGCCTTTGAATTTCCAGCGCCGAAAGCCATCATGCCTTTTTTACAGGAATCCAATAGAGAACTTCAGTTTGTGACCGGTCTACTCTGCAATGAAAGGTTTATACTGGGATTTGTTCAAAAGAGAGCTCACAGAATTCTGATACTTCATCTGCTGTGACGCCACATACAGATGTGTCGCCTGCATACCATTATGGATGCATCATTTTCTGTTTGAACATCACAAGTACCCAAGTGCGTATACACAAAAATTATATATGTCCTGCCCTAAAGACCTAGTAACATTGATAATTTTTGGTGTAAACCATTTCAATTTGTCAAGGTGGTAGTAAAGCTGTGCTGAGGAAAAGAAGCAACATCTTTTATAGGCATCAAATGAGCTGATAATAGAATTACCAAGAAAAGCAAAGGACCGTCTTATCTTTTTAGTCCAGGCCCAAATTGAAGTAACACTACTTTTTCTTTCTGTCCAGAATTCTGTCATTTAAAACAAGAACTGTATTAAGAGAGGACAGCACATGCCCTCATTTGTACAGCAGATTTAAATTAAGAAACAGTTATTGCTATAGGGCATAGAGCCATCAGCATCTCTGGAACTATTTATACAGATTGGAAGAAGAAGAGTAAGCTGTTATCCACCTCTTCTGCTCAAACATTTATCAAATGATGACCCAAATGCCTAAGAACATGCTTGTTTTCCCTTTAGCAGATGTGGGGAAAATTGTGTTTTCCAAAAGCACGAGTGTGAGCTAGAGAGGAGCCTCAGCTGTCCCAGCAGGCTGTTGTAAAGAAGACTGAAGCTTTTGTCTGCAGCAGTGCTTAACTCATTCTCCAAAGGAAAACAGTAACATTCTCTACACAGAAATGTTGAGACCTTCACCACCCATTTCTAAGCACGGCAGCAAAACCTGGTGATGACAGCTCTACATTTTCTGACAGAATATTGCCCTAAACAAAAATGCCAGTTCCTTGAAAATTAACTACCTCCCAGGAATATGTCTTCCCAACAAAATTCCTGTGAAAAAGAGACAGGTCTGATCATAAATGTACTTTGTTTCCTTCTAGATTACCTCCTCAATTCTTCTGGAAAATTACTTTGAGTCCAAAGTCTAAAAAAAAGTTTCTAGCTTTGGGGCTTCAGAACTGCTCCAAAAATGGGCTCCCTAGTATCAAAAGTGCTTCATAAAGACCATTGTTTAAACCCTTCCTGTACTGCTCCTGTTTTCCCAAAATCTTGTAAAAGCAGCTGGAAAAAAAGTCTTGATTTCATCAAAACAAAATCTTGGACCTTCTACTCCTACTAAAATGTTACCACCTTATTCCACAGTTCTGCTTGAGAAGAATTTTTCGTGCATATGTGTATAATTCAGGAAACTGTGATTCTGGTTCGGAATTAACCTAGAATCCTAGACCATTCTCAAAATGACTGGGAGTGTTTAAAATATGTCCCGATAGAGTGAAAAAAAAAATCCCTAATTCATATGTTAAAAAATCTGAAATGTAGCTGTCATAGAAATCCTTGGGCCTGGAAGACTTCAACTGCAGGCTCTCAGCATACTAAAGACCTCAGAGAGATATAAAAATTGCCTTCAAGATTTGTTCATGCTTCAGTGCATTATAAATGCCTCTCGTTACTCAAAATAACAATACAGCAGAGGTTTTTAGGCATAAATCCAGATTGAAGTTGTAATAAAAAGTCAATGTTTGCATAATACTCTGTCAATTCCTGATAAGCGCATTTCTTAGGGATTCTTGACAATGTGTAGGAACACAGAAATATGAGATTGGTTCAATGCGCATTTTATTTTTAATCATTGTCCAACTATAAAGCTATTTTATATGCACAATATATCATAGCTCTTTTCTGTATAGATGATCCTGTCCCTTTTAGTTCAGGAAAAGTTATATAGTGCACTCTGTAGGATACAAATTGAATGTGCAGAAAGACAAAAATAAAAGGATCAATATTATCATTTCCCACAAATTTATAAGGATTTAAAAGTAATAGTTCTTTCAAAACTGGAACAGACTTTAATAGCTTAGAGCAAAATGCCTACATGTTATTTGAAACCTTGCTGGTTTGTGAATATTGATCCAATATAATTTTGTATGTGCTTCTATGAATAATTTATAAATGCCTCAAGCAGTAGCTAGATGCTTCTGATGAAGAAAAATAAGACTGTGAAATATATTTTAAATTGATTGGATGCTGAAGCACAAGGTCAGCTGCAAGTGTGTTCAAAACTTGGGAATACACAAATACAGAAAGTATCACAGAGTATTCCATTTATATGTGATATCATTAAAAATATGGTAGCAAAGAGTCTATATACATTAAGATGCAAATGAGGGGTTTTGAAACCTCTTGCCTCTCTATTTAGAAATGCAAGGACAAAGCATTCATATTCGAGTCCCAAGAGCAACCTTCAGTGATGTAGTGATTAGAACTGCATCTGTAGCCATGACAGCAAAACCTGCCTGCAATGAGCACACTTTATAAAATTAAATATCTCCATAAGACCCGAAACACTCAGCATTTTAAGCACTTCTGCACTGGTCAAAACAGAGGGACAGATTTATTAACACTGGAAGTGGGACTGCCGGCCCTGCCTAGATACTTTGAGTATATCTGCACTGCACAACACTGTGTGATGGGAGACTCACTGAGCCGTTTGGGTACCAGGAGTGCATTCTGGTGTTCCTGCATGGCACATACGACAGCCAGCCACCTCTGTCTGACTCCCCACTGGCATTGCCAAACTGCTGTGCTATGCTAGGGGACCAAATGCTTGCTGTCAGGCTGACTTCCACAACATTTGTGCCAGTTTAATGCAAAATGGCAGGTGAAAATCAGTTCACTAACCTAATAACTATGACATTTTTCTAAGCATCTGATGCAAAACAAAAAGAACTAGGCAGAATCCTGGAAGTGCTGACCCGAAAACAACTGTTCAGCTGCTGCCTGTGCCTATGTTTGCTGAAATGCTGTAGTAGATTTGAGCTGCATTTACACTGCCAGAGTGGAGTATCACTTGCCCATCTCCACAGCCACCCAATGTGTTTCTATTCCTTTTTGTCTGGGCTCCACTCGAAGGGGAAACACAGAGGTAGCATGTTAAGGAAATGCAGGTGCTAACAAGAAGATAGTACGTGCTGGTGCCCTAAACATACAGAAGCTGTCAACACAACCTGCTGCACATTTCTTTTTTCCAGCCTGCCCAAAATTAATATGCCAGTGTGTCTTAAAACATGCTGCGTCCTTCATGTCCCAGTGCAACGGCACATAACCAAAAGATCCATCCACCAGGCTCCTTCCCCTCACACACACTGCGTATCATGACTGCCAGAGACCTGAATCCTGCACAACAGGCCCTACCTGCATCTACAGGTTTCCTTCTAGGAGCGTTTCCAAGTGGCAAAATGAGAAGACATTAGCAGAGCTGACATACACAGGCTACTTCAACCACACCGGTGCAAGTCTGGAGCTGAAAGCCACATGCAGGCCAAGGGATATCAGTCAGCAGTGGGGTACAGCTCAAAATTTCCAAGAATTCCTGTGGTAGAGATGCAGCTTGTCATAATCTATGAGCATTTGTGTCAAGGCTAGAGGTCCACACGCCAACATCAGGGCCTGGAAGACAGAGCTCTCTGGGTATTTCACCACATGAAGCAGAAAATACATTTTTCCATTGGTAGAGAGCCACCTTCCTGTCATCCCACTCCTCTGAAACAATTTACGAGAAAGCTGATGGCCAAAAGCACCAGAGCCAATGAGGCTGGATCCTGTGCTTATAAAATGAGGCTTTCAGAGACACCCTGGGCTCTCACACAGCCTTGTCAGCCTCTGCAGGGAGCAGGACCTGAAGATACACACCTCAGACACATCCTTGAGCTCTCACTGTCCTGGCCAGCCTACTGAAGGCAAGCACTACTCCGTCCTGGCCCAGCTGAGGTGCAGATGAGGATCTCCACTGCTGCTGTGGGACCACAGGAACCAGGGAAGGAATGGGTATATTTCTTGCTTGTCATACAAAAGGAGACTGCTTTTCCATGTGTGCTGTTGTCCCTTATGAGGGAAGGTACTACAACGATAAAACTGTTCCTCCCATAACCTCCATTTGACTAACACTTTCCTGTGAATGTCCTCCTCATTGACTTGGAAACTAAATTTACTAAGTTTCACATTTGATCTTAACAACTACTTTGAGTTTTGTTTTAAGAAGAAGAAAAAACACAGAATAGGAAAATGAATTATTACTCCCTTTTCCACCTGGAGTGGGTTTTAGACAATCGAATTTCAATTAAACCCAAATTTCTCTCCATAAAATTAAGAAAAAAAAAAAAATTTCAGACCCGTGTAGGTACAGATACTAGTTGAATCAGGATGCATGGTATTTCAGATCCCTAATGACTTGGTTTTAATAGTAAATAACACAAGAGTCATGCATGGCTTGGTGCAAAAGGAACTATTACAGAGAAATTTTTAAACCCTACCAGCCAAGTTATGTGTAAAGGAAATTTTGACAGAATTTAGCTAGCCAATGAACTTTTTCTACACCCATCAGCCAGAACCACTATTGGCCACACTCCGGTTGCCAAAATTATTATGTGCTGGTGAAAGAATATGCCAATAATAACAGCTTGAGTAGGGCTAGAAACCATTACTATGCCCTCTCTGCTGCTGAATGCACAAATACCATTAAAAGACTACTCAACTTACAAAACAGCAAATATTCATCTTTTAAAGGTGCAATATCACACACATCCAACTGAAGTTTAAAATTAGCTTTCATTTCAGCAAGTTTTCCACTAAAGAGACCACAGTTTGACAAGGTCAGGTGTTGTGAATGTGTATAGATTGCCCCATATGCCTACCCTATTTGTTTGTTTCTCCTCATGAGCTCTATCTTCTTCTATTCCAGAGACACACTTTCCTGTGATTTATTGCTTCTGTTGTGTTCCAGAAACCTGCACATCTCCCAGGACACTAGGTTTCTAGATTCTAAACCTCAGAACACAATATTTATCAAATATGGATATAGAACAAAGAATTCTGAATATAACATCAGGCAGCTTAGCAGGTATTTCTCATTAGCAGCTTTAGAAAAGTGGAAAGGGAAATATTTTTTTTTTAATATTTACTCTTAGAAAAGCACCTTCTAATATTGCTTCCTTCTACCTTATATTTGTCCTGATAAACTCAGTAGAGAAAGAAGTGTATTCAAAGAAGCTTGTTTTGATTCCTCATAAAATTAGGCGGGTTTTGATTTTCTTTTCTTAGATGTAAAGACGCAATTGAAGAGAAGCATAGGCTGGCAGCTCACTGGCCAGCTCATATACTGACTGCATGTTTGAAAACAAGACTGGAAAGGGATTACTTTTAGACTCTCAGGCAGGAGGTATTGTAATGGAGGGGTCAGGTTTCATCTGCACTCTCATGTACATCCCCCCAGAGAGATCCAACCACCACCTGTAATGCTTGCTCCACCTCCAAGAACACAGGAATTCCTTATCAACAACAGCTGCTGCAGAGAAAGCACAGAGACAGAGAAGAGATGTCTACTTCTGTGTTCTGCAAAACTCCCTGTGAACTATTTACTGGCTCTGGTGTCCAGGTAGGACTACCACTCCAACAGTGCTAATTCCACAGCTGCACACAGGCTGCTGAGGAAAGTAGGGCAGGACACACTAAATGATGGTCTCTGCTTAGTGCTTGAGGTAGCTTTCTTCTGCCTTTGCAGAAAGGCTGGAGTGTTTCTATTAGCCAGCTTAATGTCCATGATAAGGAAATTTTAAAAGCCATATGCTGTCAAAGCTACCAAGGACAGTCTGCAATGATAGGCTGACCAGTGCCATTTATATTTAGGGGCTTTGAAGACACTGTGCTTCAGCCCTCATATTATCAACCATGACTATTTGCACAAGTGCTCTTAATAAAACTCTACCTCCAAAGTCACAATAGCAGCTAATAAATTAGTAACATAACATCTGCGTTATTTTTGGGCCTTTTCTACAAAGCATTGTTCCTATAAACATAGTTGTAAGCCATTCTCAGAGACTAACATGAGAAAGAAAACAGGCACAAGTAATTATGGAGAAACATCTGAAAAAAGTGCCAAATGCTGTTGCAGCCCAGCGTGCCTGTGTGGGAGAAGGTAACAGAGAGGGAGGCGCTGCTGAAGCCATTTTGCCTCAGTTAGGAAAGAGCACTTAGTTACTGGTTGAAAAGTTGTGCAGATGGGCTTCCATAATGGGAAAACCTGCACTGACATTAACATTCAGGGACCAGAACACAGTGGACTTTCTCCCCCTTCAGTGGGCAGGGAGAAAGAAAAAGACAACCAAAAAGAAGGTTCAGTGCAACATTTAGATTTTTCTTTTTTTAATTAGTAGACAGGAAATAGTTGCTCATCCTCCTTTTCTTCTAATCATGCAATACAAAATTAAAGAAATAAGATTCAAAGTTGTACTAAGGGTTTTCTTTTTCTTTCTTGTTTTACATTGTGTATGATATCAATTATACAGTAAGCTTTTCTCTCAGAAGTGCTATTAAACATGGTACGGTTAGGAAACACATATCAGACACTCTGGTATTTCCACAGAAATAAATACATACTGAAGTAGTATCACAGAGCATTAGAAGGGATAAACTAATAGTTTAAGCAAGCTTCTGAATGTTTTTTGAGTTTGGGTCTCTTTTCCTCACCTAATCTGTGTCAACAATATTAACTAAAAACAGATCTACAAATATTTACCATGTAAAGCAGAAACACATGCAAGACACTTCAGAAAGCTCTGTTCAGCAATCCAATATTTGCTTTATTCAGTTCAACACCGATACACTGGGATCCGTGCCAAGGTTATGCATGTTGTTGAATGAATCCCAAAGTGTCCTTTTCCGCTATGTTTTGAATCCCCATTAGTATAGTTCACTGCAACAATAAACCTCACCCGCTTCTCACCCGTCTGGCTCCCTGCGGAGCAATACACACTTTGCTTAAGAACCTACATCTACACAGACACACGCTGATAACGTGTTCCCAGCAGAAGACTGGCAATCATATCAGGCAAAAAATAATTAACACAAGTCATTTCAGATGGAAACAAGATGGCAAACAGATAAAGCAGATAGGTTCTCTCTTTCAAAACACCAGCAAACCCATCATGTAGGTAGGACTTGCTACCAAGGGGAGAATTTGATGCACTGACTATAACCTTGGGGAAACCCAAGGCTGATGAGTTTTCCCAAGTTTCAGAAAATATAGGTGAAACCTATTTCAGTAGCAGAACTGGATGGTTCTAGTAAGAATGATTTTACTAGGAGATTTCATCAGCGCAGAATAAAATCCTGCCTCTTTCACGCAGAAATAAAAGCAGCAGAACTAGTAGAGCTCAACTTTTCAAGATGAATCTGTGTATATCACACAGTCTATCCCACGCTCCGCTATATTCACCACTGAGTACACAATAACTGATGAGCTGCCAAGTAGCCTGTGGGCAAGTATTACCCTTTCCCAGGTCAGGCCATCCAGAAGTCCTAAAGGTTCTTAAATGTTACAAGTCCAGCAATAGCAGAAAAAGTTCATGCATGTTTCGCTCAAAAAATGTGCTCAGAGAGGTTTGTTTGCCTGCTGTCGATAAGAACGCTTCATCCACCCAGTACGTTTCTGTTTTATCACTTATATTAATACATGGTGCATAAAAAAACTTCACCTGTTGATATAAAAATTAACTGTCATAAAACAAATGCACTGCAAAATCTGCTTTCTTTGTAATAAAGAGAAATTCTACCCTCACCCATCCCTAACTTGCAACTTTTTTTGTTCTTTCATTTGAGAACATATGAGCTCCGGTACTCTCATGCCCCTTGTGAGTTCACCATCCAATTACCTATCATCACCCAGTAGTGATTCACACCCTGAAGTTAGATTTAGTAGTTTGAAAATTCATTTTCAGCAAAGTTCAAATGAAACAGGTCAAAGGGACACATCACTGGTAACTCTGAGAGCACAGATGTTTAGCAGAGACAAGTTTAAATTTCATTCTGGCAATAGTTTAGCCTTTGAACTCACAAAGAGCATAGTCTGTTTAGCAAGAGAGTATTCATGACAATTTCATTTTCATACATTTGTTTGGGTCAGTAATACTTAAAACAAGAGCAGTGTGGTGTTTTTTATTTTTTTTCTAAGTGAGAAATTCCTTTGTAAAAGTAATGTAGAAAATTAGCGTTCTGGTCTGTGTGACATGTTCTATTGAGCAAATCAGATAGGGATGGAAGAATTCAGTGATTTTTTTCTCTAAAACTTTAATACTAATACCCTTCTATACTTCTGTGTCCGACTTAAGTACCTGCTTATTTCTTTAAGTACCTTAAAGAAATAAGTTAGAAACATGCCTTTGTCAAGAGACCTATAGGAAGTTGTAAACTAGAATGCAGAATAAAATATAAGTATTAGTCACACTGAATAATTCTACTATGCTAATACCATAAGTCAAAGTGTTGAAGACACCCCTATAAAACTACAAAAATTACACTTCAATATGACATACAACCTTCTGTGTTCTACAGACCCCAACACTAAATGCATTATGACACCTACTCTCTTCTTGTCTGTTCCTTGACCTGTGGCCAAGGAGCAGGACTGGGTTTGAGAGGCCTGCATCTCATGCCAGAAGATGACACACAGTTCTTCGAGGATTATGCCAAGTCTCTTTGAACATTATTCCCACCCATCAACTGCAGCCCTCACTGAAATATTGCAGTGCTAAATCATTTGTGAACCGCATTGAGCTCCTGTGGAGAAGAGTTGTTAAAGATGCACCTTTAAGGAGTGAGACCAGTTAACAAAACAAGAGAAGCCAAAAATAAAGGGAAAATTATCCTTGCCAGAGGAGCGTTTAGTGCACTTTATAAATATTGACCTTAAGCTTAAATAAAAAGCATGGGATCCTTCTATTATGGTTCTGCATGTTTAAAAGGTCTGGTTTGCATAACACAGTGAGTTTGCTATTACCTATCTTTCTCCAATTTAAGACATATTATAATATCACGTACATGGGATCAAAAATAATACAACTTTATCTGAAAGTACTTATTTCATAGAAAATTGCAAAAAAATTTCTTATACATTGTGGGAAAAGTAGATGACTTATAAGGAAAATATTGAGTGTACTTAGTATATTTACAAAAAAGATCCCAGATTGTATAATCTTTCTATTCTGTTGTGAACATTCAAAGAAACAGATTAGCATGATTCACTTTACAAAACAATTTAGGAGAGGATAAAGGGCAGGATAATACTTCCTTCTCTAGCAACATAACCGGTGGAAAGGGTACAGTCCTCATCATTAACTCAGGTTTGAATTGAAGCAGTTAGAATATTGAAAGATATATTCTTAGAAAGTAAACTCAAATTCTAAATCACTGAATAATGGAGGACTACTACTAATAGAAGAAACAGTGATGTCTTATTACTCTAAAATCTGGAAATTGGAACGCCTTCCTCACACACTTGTGTTCAGATATCTACTCTGGTCTGTACACTGCCTAAGAATTTAGAGGATATAAACACATCTTATGCCTTACACCCCACCCTGTGAATGGTGCCTAAGTTCCTTTGTAATTTCAGGAAAAAAACTGAAACATCTGTTAGACAAAGCCAAAGTAGTTTCAATATTTTCTATCTGGTTTTGATTGTACTCCAAAACTCTCCTCCAATAACAGAAATAGTTTCTAAAATCCTGGAAAAGCATTACTCTTTTTTTAGGGGATGGGAAGAAGGGGAAGGAGAGAAGATAGGTTTGGCATGTAAGGTTTGGTCAGTTGCTACATAAAATACTGTAAAATTATTACTATGGGGACAAAACTTTTAGCAAGATCTGTTGAAATAGGACAAGGGGTAATTTTAAAATAAAGGTGGGTTGCTTTAGACTAGATATAAGGAATAAATTTTTCTACAGTGAGGGTGGTGAAACACTGGAATATGCCCAGAGAGGTGGTAGATGCTCATCCCTGGACATGCTCAAGGTCAGTTTGGACTGTGCTCTGAGCAACCTGATGTAGTTGAAGATGGCCCTGCTCACTGCAGGGGGTTTGGACCTTTAAAGGTCCCTTCCAACCCAAACTATTCTATGATTTTGTACTATGCTGTGAATGCAAATGTATAGCCAGTAACAAATAAGCTAATGCATAACTTAGAGGCCCCAGAGGGAAGTGACCAGACAGAAAGCTTCATATGATAGATATCTCAGTCTTTGCATTTTTATCATAGGGTGCAGTGAGATTCCAGGAAGAAATCCCATGAGTTGGACAGGAGGGTATTTGATTCAGTGCTTTTGAAGATGGAGTCTGCTTTCATGAGTAGCTTTTCTATGGGAGATTATTTAAATCTGCTATTAATTGCAGTAAACATAGTATTTCTCCTCAGTTCTTGTGTTGAAATGGCATCAGGTTGGCTGCAAGTGTTACAAATTCTGTGTTGGTAAGAAGAGGTGGAAATTAGATATTTTCCCGAGTTTCACCATTTTAGCAGTTAAACATAAGGAAACACAGAGGCCTCATGGTAATAGTTAATTTCAGACCAGTACTAATTTAACATGTATCTTATTTCACAAGATGTTAATGTAAACCTGAGGGTGCAATTATGCCCTTTAAAATATTTTTCTTAAAATAGAATACTATTTAAACAAAGGAATATTAAACATCAAAATTAGATTAAGCTGAACTGTTAAAGAGTATTAAGTAAAAATACCAAAAAGCCAGGATAGGTCTGATCCAGGGAAAAATGAAGTTCTGTGGCTACCAACCAATAAAAACTCTTTGGACTGTATATTTTTTATGAGTATTCTGGATTCAGACGAATAATTCTGTTTCTTCTCTGCAGCCCAGATACTAATTGGAGTCCATTACCACTTTTTTCAACAGGAACACTACAATGCCTTCAAAACGAAAATCAACCTCTTGAAAGTTTCACATTTCATTGTCGCTTTGTAGTGTGGTTTCAAATCCCATTGCATGAAAGGCAAAACCATAAATATTAAAATGGAGCAATAAAATATTTTCATATATTCCATTACAGTCCTGGGAGGCAATGAAAATGCTGAACTTTACTGGTGTCAAGGAAATTTTACACCATACAGCACCTTGCAAGACCCGCTCCTTCTTTTCTATACACATGGTAGTTAACTGTGCAAATCTACTAGCCAATGGAAATTGGCTGAACATATCAAAATCTCATTAATATATATCATGATAAACAAGAAAAACAGTGAAACCAACAACTCTAAAAGAATACTTGTAGTTATGTGAATAAATTATCTGCTCATTGACCCAGTTTCAGGCTAGTAGGGAAATTCAGTCATATCCAAGGGGAAAAAATACAAAAATCAAAACTTAAATATACTCAGAACAATTTTTAGCTCCATGGCATCTTTCATCTCATGATTTCTTCCTAACAGTAATACTACACGTGAATACTTATTCCCTTTTATATGGAAAAAATATACACAGGCACACTAAGAACAGTAAATACAGATGCCAGTATCCAGGCCGTGACTGAACTATTTCAAGCATGAATGAAGTTTTCTCAGTTACAATGTGCTAGGGACTCATTCTTTGAAGTTTTTACCACTGCGTCAGTGAATCAATTCCTCCTTTTCTGAGGGAATAGGAGGCAGGATATACAGAGTCCGACAGAGGTGTCATAGAAAACTGTGGGAAAAAAAAAGGATGTAAAGCCCTTAACTTTTCTCTATCTAATCAGATCTACTTCTTAAAACAAACCAAAACCAAAAACAAATGCAAACCAAACAACCCAAACAGATTTGGCTGAGACTGATGTAAGAATATCTTACAGAGGATAGACCAGTTACAGTGGTTCACAGAACACCATCTCTTAATCACAGAACTACCCTTTTCTCATGAAGATATTTTACTTCCTCAGAAAAATAAAATCAGAAAAAAGGCCACAAAGTCAGAAAACTTTTGAATACAACGGGATTCTAGCACTTTAGAAGGATTAAAATGTGATTACCTATGTGAGTAACCTGTAGGGGGACCATCCTACAGGTTACTCACATAGGACACAGCAAAGTAGTCAGAAAGCAGGAATCTAACATGTCTAACCTAATAAATAAAAACCCACACACAGTAAGAAATAGAAAATAAGAATGGTTGTATCTACTGGACAATAACCCCAGGTCCCTTCAGCTGATGCTCATTAGCTAAGCTGACAAAGTATGAATAATGTGTAGTAAAACTACACTGAGAAAACAATATTTTTACTGTAAACCTTTCTGCTTTTCTACTTTTTTTTTGTGAATTTATAACTTTGTGCCACCCCACAAGACTGAATTGAGTGCTGTATTTCTGATTTTTGCAAATAAAATTGATAAGAAGGCTAATTTTAAATAAAAATATCTAGATATAATATTTAATAACGCTGCCACTTCTATAAAATAGTATCACCTGTTGAAAGCACTGATCAAAATGTAACTTTATTTTTTAGAGATATTTACAAGAGAGAGAAATCGCTTTAAATGGGAGTTAGTTTTGAAAACTGAAGTTGGAATTAAAAAATAATGTAAGTCTGTCTGGGATTTTCAAGTCCACTATTGAAAGATCTCTTGTAGGCTAGAAACAGAGGGAAGTTTGAGAGAATACTGAAGTGTTTGAGGGTAGTTGTTTAAATTTAATCTATCACATAACATGAAAATTCAGATGTCAACATAATAGATAAGAAAGAAAATGGGCTGATTAGATAAACAGATCAGTAGATCATTTAGGCTCAGATGAGATGAAAACATTTCAATTTATGTTCCTAAGAGAATTATTTATCTTGGCAAAGGGCTGACAAAAGTTTCTATAGGAGCAAAATAGAAAACCTGACATAGCTCCAGTTTCAAGAGAAAAAAATAAGACCAAATCTAGAGTGTGTTCAGTTGAAGGCAAAATTATTACAAAATGGCACCAGAACTCCACATCGAGGCCATAAAATGTGAGGAAATGTCGTTATCCAGAGCAGACCTATTCTGGCATGCCATTCACTTTCTGACAAGAGGACTCATCCCATCTAGTTAAAGCCCAAGCACTCAGAGCAGAGCAGGAGCTAATACTGAAAATGAGAGCTTCAATACCACTTGAGGATTTGGTTTTAATATTCAACTACCTGGCAGGCCCTGGAATCCACATCTCCTTGCCAGAGGCCCAGATCAGTAATACAAGACTGGGGAGGAGTCGAGGGCCTGACAACACCATGGGGCAAGTGCTCTGGCTGAAACTTGACAAGATGCAAAGGAAAACAGGGTGTTTTAAATCCCACCAGTCCTCCGGATTGGAACAAGTTGTAAGAGAATTACTCCGTAAGAAATCCTGCAATAGTATTTTTATGGGAAAGTCAAGGGCTGAAAAAAGGGTAAATTTATATTAATTCAGGCCCTGAACTAAAGAATACAATGTGGGAGATGTGGTCAGACTGAAACCAAGTGAATATTTTTTTGATGTTCATTTTTAAAAAATAAAAAACCAGAATTTGTCTTCTATAACTTCAATATTATGTATAGAATTTAAGTCCCATTTTTATTTGCAATAATTAGTGTTCATTTTAAAAGCAAACTATACCTTCAAAACAAATACTTCAAAGACACTAAATCAGAAAAAGACAGAATAAAATACAAAGGCTTTTCTGAAACTGCATATTTTTTGTGGGATGGTGTTTTAACATCCTTATAAACTAGCCATAGTGTAACCAAGGGCTCACAACTAAATTCTCATATATTCTTTCATCTTCCTTCTATATCTCTTGCACAAATGCTTCAGATACATCACAGTAGTCCATATGGCACTAAATAGGGAAGTTTAGGCAACTAAACTGAGTCCACAGAGTCCCATAGGCACCAGAGAAGCATCTCTGCAGCCAGTCAGTTGAAAAGCTTCCTGGATACTAACAGCTAACATGATGGCAGAAACAGACAAAGAAGGAATTTAGCTAGAAATTGAGAAAGATTTTACTGGGAACCCCAACCCGACCTGTCATTTTAAATCTGGCAGCTGTCTAGAGATGGGGTGGGTGGGAATCATGCCTTCACTGAGATTAACAGTAGAACTCTTTTGACTTTAGTTACTCTAGAATGATACCTACATCCTTTAGCACAGACTTTGTTACACATGCTTTCCTATGACACTGTCATTTCAATATAATAGCACTTCAGAGGCGTTTTCCATGACAGTGTACAGCAGAATACAAACTATAAATTAGTGTAATCCAAGCCTTCACTGCTGACAGTAAATGACTCAAGTTTTTTCCCAAAGTGGAGTTTTTATCCTGAAAACAAAGATTAACTTCTGACCTTTGCAATTAATCAGCCTTTAAAACTCTGGTAGTACAAGGCATCCTTAAGAAAATACATTTCTTTCATCTCTGTGTGCTAGTGTTACATAGCTTTTCCTGGACAAATTGGCCACTTCTGACTCACTCGTATTTATGAGAAAGACTCTGAGTAGGCAACTTCTAGCACTGGTTCTCAGCATTATATTTCCTCCTCTATGAAAATAAGGAAGTATATTACGTAAGAAAACAACAAAAGGGGAATAACTTATTGCCCTTTTGGGTAGTCTGGGATATTTACAAATCTACATCCTTGCTGACGCAGTAAAAATACAAACTAGTAATCTTGAGAGACTTACTGTCCCCAGGGCAACACTGTTTTTAATTCTTTTATTGTTATTTATCTAGTCATGGGAGAACTGCAGACTGGAAGGACTCACTTCAGTTAATTCATGTTCCATCCCTAAATGAGCAGATAAAATTTACACTGAGACTTCTGAAGTATTTGCTTCACGTTTTGGAGGACTGTCAACTGTTGTATATGCAACAGCGGTACAGAAAAGACGCAGATGTCATTTTGTTTCCTGCAAGCTCTTCCATTTATTAAAAGGAATATTCCCCCTGTTTTTTTGCTGGAGGAGCACATTCATTCCCAGCCAGAGAAGAGCTCTAGGTAGTGCTCAGCACCTTCTGTGGCTTCAGGGTCCTCACAGCAGAGGGTTTCCTCCTCCTGTTAGTTGCCATGTTGCGATAGTGATTAGTATTTTGCAAACATCTTCAGCAAGTGGATATTCAAACCAGGAGATTTTATTACAACTAAACCAAGCAAAAATAACTACTCCCCAACCCTTGCCAATGCTAGACCTCATAGCTAAAAATCTAGAAACCACGAAACTGATAAAAAAACAGGAGAAAGACACTACAATACTTTCACAGTAAAGCTCTTGGGTTTTTTTAAGCAAGTTGGATCATTCTGAAGGGGCTGTGACACATTCAAAATCAAAATCCATATTCCTTGAAAAGTAACAGAAAGACAAAAGTCCCACTGATGGTTCAAACCCCTGACTTTCTGGCCACTGCTACTACTATTCACTCAGATGCTATATCTGAGTTTGTTCATCTAAGTCATGGTTATAATATGTGTGAGATGAAGAGGTCAGTGTGAGTCATGAACATATTTTAAAGTGTGGTTAAAGTTTTTTACAAAAACTGTTGCACAAGTCCTTTCTTTATTGTACATATTTTAGAAACCCCAAAAGGGCAAAAAGCTGCCATAATACTAGCAACAATTGCTTCAGTTTTGTTCATTTCAGTGATAACAGTTTTCATCTGTAGGACTGAATCTCAGATGTGTGCTTGCTTTCATAGACTTTAGATTAGAATTTAATTTTTAACTTTACAATTGTGTATTGAATAAAACACTTATTAACTTATTCCTTTACTAAAATAAAGAAAAAAACAATCATGACAATCCTGGATGAAAGAATACACACCCTTTCCCTTTAGAATTGGCCACTCCTAACTATTTTTGAGCAAAACCAAATGCAGCACAAAATGCTTTCCCAGACAACTGAATTTCCCTAACTCTATACCAATGAAATTACAATGCCTTTTTCTATTTAGAGAGTAATAGCCTAGAACTACCTGAAATAAGCAGAATTGTTTGTGATCATATCACAGATGTGATGCTAAACTTTTGTTGCTTGTGCTCCAAATGCACACAAAGCAAATTCACAGCTTTTGCAATGAGCAGCACAGCTCTCACTCCTATCCTCCTGACTCAGAAATGACATAGGTGATTTCCATGCTATTATTAAGCACAATGAATTTACTAAATCTGAATTTGCTGTTATGAAAAAGTACTGATAAACCAAGACATCAAATTCTGATAATGTTTTTCATTTCCTTCAAAGTTTAAAGTATTCAAACCACTAAGGATACAATGGCTATTCACAAACTTGGTTCTAGGGGAAATATTTCTACCTTTAATACTTAGAAATTTATTCATATCTGAACAAGATCATCTAACATTTCAGAGACACCTCTGACCACACCTGTAGTTCTATAGCATTACTCTACATACCACAAATAAGAGCTGATCCAGCCAATGAAGAAAAACAAAACAAAACAAAACCCAAAAAAACTAAACCTGCTACTTACACCACTGGTAAAAGAATGGGGGTCCCCTTTAACTGTTCTAGACAAGCTCTGTTAAAAATCTTCACTCCACAAATTTCCCATTAATAAAGGCACAATCTAAAAATAACAGATGATACACTTAAGAAATGTTGTGCTCTCAAATTAATCCATATTCCCAGTAAGATATATTTAAATGTAATTCAAACTCACTAAGATATATCCAAACATATCTGTAACACACTTTTTATTGATACCTTTTAAAGGAAATGAAAATGTTTTTCTAATACTTCTCATGTTTATGCAGCTACAGTACTTTTGATGTCCAACTTACTGGAAAAGGTGAACAGTGCCAGAACAAAAAATATCTACAAAAACTTTATATGATTTTGAAATGCCAGGTTAGAAATATAATTTCTGAGCTTTTCTTGTCCAAATAGATTGGATATTAATACCTAGCAACGTTAACATGTAGAACACACTGCTTGATATGAAATTTATGTACACTTTTATTCACAAGCAAGAGAACAAAAATATATTTTTCTAAAAAAAGAAATCCCTTTGGCTTTTTAATTTCCTTCCATTTACTTTAACTGTCTTTTCAAAAATTGTTTCTATTCCCCCTTTATAGTAATAAGATTTGGATTTCCTGAATAAACAGTGAATCTACATCTTTCCTTATTTATAGCTCAGGCACAATCAGCATATGATCAAGGTGTCTGGCCCTTAAAATAGTATTTATATAGTACTTTTTTTTTTCCTAAGAGCAAATTCAAATTATCCACAAGTTTTCTTATCTTCAGAATTAAATAATAAATAAGAGAAGAGAAGTCTTGGAAATAATCAGATGAAAAAATATTAAGAATTAATTAAATACATGTAGAATTGGTTTCATAGAAAGAGTTAGAATCCACCATTACGACACATTCATCAACTTTTAAGCATTATATTTCATAATGATTCATTTTAGTATACCTACAATATGAAATAAGTAGAAGAATTCAGGGTCAGAACTTGTTATATAGACCACCAAGCCAAAAATATGTTGAGCAATCTTACCTCAAAAGCATAAAAAGTCAAAAAGATTGACTTGTGAAATTATGACAATTAAGAAATTGACAAAATATACAAAATATAACCGATTGATTTACTTAATGTACATCCAGTAGTTCAAAGATGCATGCTGCATTTATTAATTTACCAAAACCTTTGAAAATATTGCCTTTTTCCTTCAGTTTATTTTCACTTCTTTAAGTTACGCCACTTTATTATTGCTACGAAATATCACAACTCGTTCATTTTCAGAGAATTAGGATGATGAGGAAAACTCACAATGAACCTGATGATGAAAATTTCAATAGTATAATAGAAGAGAATATTCTCTCTTTTGCTACGGCATTCTTCATGCAGCTGTACTGATCTTACTTTATCTGACACCTAGCTCTGTCTACAAATACCCTTAGATTTGACCATTCCCTTTACTTGTTAAGGTATTTCTTCAGTATTCTTCTGCTTTCCTGGTGTTCAGAACCAAATGTATTCGTGCAGCTACTATCACATTTAATTATACAGAAATTAATAACATCATTGCAGCCAAAGAAATCCTTCTTATCGCAGGTCACAGGTCAAAGTTCAGGCCTAATCTCTATATTGTATCATAATTTTTTCTTTCCCTAGAAAAGTTTATGTTGACTTGCATTTTCCCAGACTAACGCCACCACCTCTAAACTACCAAGAAATTGTTAAATTTCCCAGATCTCATTGTATAATTCCCTAGTGCTCCAGGTTTTTTGCCAGTAAAAGCATCTAATTTTCTTACTGCCTCAGTGAAAAAACTACTGCCCAGATCATTACTAGTTTCACTGACTTCACTGTCATAAATAAACTTTCATCAACATTGTAGATTTATAGGTTGCTTCAGCTTGTAGATGGCATTAGTAAACACAGATTTCTCCTTTGTTAACCATTTTTCTCTCTTGTTTCTGTCTTTTGTAATACTTGGAGAAGTATGTGATGGTGTCATGTACTGCTACACACAGACAAGCAGCCATGCAAGTGCAAGTCTTACATTCAAATTAGCACAATGAAAACATCCAGACTGTAAAATATGTGAGCTCGCTGTTCAGGTCACTAGCTCCCACTGCAGCTAATTCTCCCTCACAAGAAATGTGTGCTGGGCTTGGAGAACGGGTTGGAAAAGTGCTAGATAAATGAATGATTTAAAAAATAAATTAAAAATACTAGAACCAACATCAAACAAAAACAAAGACTAAAAACACACACACATAAAAAAGGAAACAACCAAACAACAAAAACCCCACAAACCTCAAAGCTTTTTTTTCTGCTACCTGTCTGAATCCATTCTGAGTAAGATGGAAGAATCTGACTGATTGGAATGCAGCAACCTGTAAAGCCTATTCCAGCAAACAAACATTTCTAATGAGATATTTATTCCACTTTTGACAGAGTAATTTTAGTTTAGCAGAAACCTCTCGTGACCTGAAAAAGTTGCATTTAATCTGGATGAAGGCATGTTTTAATGTGGAGATATTTTCTTTAGCTGGGAGACGTATAATTGCATGTTGCTATGAATATTTTTGTACAGTAAGGTTTGACTTTGACTGCCTGAAGAATAAAACTGGGCCTCTCCTTCTGTGTAGGTTAAATTTCTACAAATCAATAATACTAGTTCAGCAAGAAGAAGTAGTAATTAAAATTCAAATCCTGATCCTTTCCTTTACCTCTCCTCCCCTCTTCATTCCCCCCACTGAAAAAAAAAAAAAATTCAGGCAGTTATGTTTCTACTTTCCAGATGTGAACAACTGGATTAAATTCTATGGAGAGCTTTTAAAAATCATAACAAGTCAATGGGTCACGGTCTTCACAGCATAAAGGAAAAAACGCTAAGGCCTCATTGCTGAGATGAAGCAACATGGCTGCAGCAGCTGCAAGGTCACAGAGATTGAAACAGAACCACGGAAAAGAAACCACAGCCGCAAGAATGACAACAGAAATTACTTGTAATTTTTTTTTTTCCATCATAGTGACGAGAGAATGGCATTCCTTTCTACAGCGGAGCTGGCTGGATTGCTACACCAGCAAAATTGTTTCCCTGGTTTGGGAATGAAAAGATTTTCCCACCTCTGTGAAGCGTTTTTGATATTTGAGTCAAGATCATTAGGAAGATTCAACAGTGCAAGTAATGCTCTCTGAAACTTGTGAAGATTATTTATTGTGACAGTTATTCACGTTGAAAATAAAAGTGCCTGGGATTAAAGAACAAGATAGACAACACACGAGACGTTACCCAGAAAAAAAAAATTCAAAAACAGATTTCCCTCCCCAGCTTGGATTCTTCCTGTGAGTACTGTGAAAGGTAGCAAGATGAAAAAAGCCTATAATCTCAGCAGAAAAGTCTGATCTTTCTCCCCTCACCTCTTTTGAAAAGGCTAAATAAAGCTAAGGCGTGAGCTGCTGCCGTAAGGTCCAGAGTAAAGCTGCATGAACATTCAAAAAGCTTTGTGAAAAGGTATTTGGAAAGGAAGCATGAATTCGCCTAACATTTTTGACTTGGGCTTTCTGTGAACAGTCTTAATACTAAAATACCTGATTTTATCCATACAGATACCTTTGATAAATACTAGATTTCTTTACAGGACTAAGTATATAAAAAATGCTGCATTTTTTAAGTAAACCAGCATATACGATCAAATATAAATGCAATTTTTTTTCAAATAAAAGTCAGTTGATTTGCCAAAATCTAAGTAGCAACATGTTCAATTGTTCTACTTTTTATACAGTGTCTGGAACTTAAAAACAAGAAAAACTTTTCATAAGCCCTTTTATTGTGTTGGACCGAATAAAGGTAAAAAATACAAAATGCGCAACTGAGTAACTGGTTCTTTTTTACACTCTTTGGTTTCTTAAGGAATTTTATATGCTTAAATTCATATGAAAGTATAAAGGTATGAAAAGGTACCAAAAGTGTACCTTTCTTTATCTAGAATTGTATCTTTCTAATAAGATACTAAATTAATTAGACAAATATTCAAACTGGCTTTCAGTAACATTTTGCTGTATATTAACTTGCATTCAGTGCACAAAGAAATAAATGTTTCTTCGATGAACTTGCTGTTTCTGCAATGAAATTCTGAAATTACACACAACTAATATATTTATTGTTACTAGCAATAAGAATTTAATGTAAAAAATTTACACTTCACATCAATTAGCTGTTGGACTTGACCATGTTAGTGATCTTTTCCTATCTAAATGATTCTGTGATCCTATAATAATTAATCCTGTTGAGAAGATATATAGAACAGCAACACTACTTTATACCAAGCGCTTCAATTTTTCAGAAGGCTGCAGGGAGAAATGGCTAAAACCATAATCACTTCAATATGTTCTCTCCACTGGGCTTTTCCCATTTGAGGAAAGAGTTCTTCTCTTACAGCTAGAAAATAGACAAGAGATTTTGTCTTTGGTGATTCTGCATTTAAAATGCTAAAGGCTTTCTTATGATTATAATAAGAATGTTTTCTTATTATTTCTCTAGGAGACAGAAACCACCTACTGAGCTTTAAAATTCTTAAATTGGAATTCAAATTTTAAGCTAGTTACCCACATTCAAGGCCAGACCTGTACACGGGTCACAACTCACTGCCAGCAGCCAGACTCACTCATATTTTATGCCTCTGTCATGATATAAGGATTCATCATAATTTTTTTTTAAATTGCATTTCTAAAATATAGTATACCTAGTAATTTTGCTATGTGCTCAACTCCATTAGAATGCTCATTCATCAGAAATCTTTGATCATGTAAAACTGGCAGCAGCTGGTTTACAGAAAATCAGTAGCAATGATACAAAATGAAGGTAATTCACTGTCCATAAAAGTCTTATTTTCAGAAGTTTTTGATTCTTGACTGATCAACTTGTTCTTGCTACGCATCATTCACACTTAGCCATTAAGATGTTCAAAGTTCTCCAAGATACAAGGTCAGGAAAAGTGGCATGTGGCAATGCGATATGCCTGCTGAGCCTCAAGCAAGGGATGGAAATGAAGCAATACCTAAGATTTATTCACATTTTCACGGTAACAAATGTGAACTGCATGTATTTGCTGGTAGGTAATTGAAGTGGAGACAGATAGCTATGGGGCAAAGTAGAGCATTCTGCTGGGGAGTCACATCCAGCTCTTCTGACACAAGAGTTTAGTCTTTAACCTCATCTGACTTAATCTGGTTTATCTTTTAAAAACTCAGCCAAGAGATATGATAATGAGATACAACAGGAGCTCCCTTTTAATTGTAAGGGTTGTGCTGTGTTACATTTTTTGGATTTACTACGTAAAATTAGAAGGAAACCTGAGTACGATACAACAGCATCTTTACAAGTGTAACACCTGTAAATGCTTAGCCCACTGTTCACTGAAGCTGGAACATAAAGATACTCAACAATTTTTTAATTCGTGATAGAAATTGAACTAAGATTTAGAGAAATACATCCCCGATGTAGAGTCAGTCCCAAATAATGTCAAGAGAATGAGAAAAAACAATATTTTTCTGGCAGAAAGCTTGCTCGTAACACAATCTCTGTGTACAGAGCATTGTTTAGAGATTTTTGAACATTCAGCTTTGATTTAAAAATATGAGTAAATGTCAGTTCTGTGTAAGACACACATTAGTGTTTTACCCTCTGGCAAGAATTTGAAGTCCTGTAAGACTAGAATTCAATCTGTAAAAGAAACATCTATTGTTCAATGTAAAGGTAACAGCCAGTCTTCCATCATCACCTTTGTCATCTTTCATCTTTAGCAACGTGTATTCTGAGAATAATCACACAGAAAATTATACTGGTCTGCTATTTTGATTTACTTTCTAAATTTGTGAATTATCTTTCAAATTCTGTATTTTTAGGAGTGCCTTTACAGCTAGTGTGTCACTTGAAATTGAATTCAGGTCCAGCACTAGCAAGTAAATACCACAGACATCAGTTCAAGAATAAGTTTAGGGTCAAATTTCAATTTGATGTGGATGCTAATCTTTAAATTAACCTCATGCTAAGCCACTGCAAAAAAAAAACCAAAACAAAACAAGACAAAAAAACCAAACAAAAACCAACAAAAAAACAAAACAGTATTGCTCTGGCCATGTTTCCATGTTAATATCTTTTTTCACTAATGACATACTCTTGAATCCCATGCTAAAAATCTTGTAATTACATCTATGCTTTTCCTTTTTTGAATTAACTTTTCACCTGCTTTCTGCACATTACAGTAGTAGAGTTAAGCTAAAATGTTATTTCATTTTGGCATTTTTATTAAGAGAACGGAAAATGTCATGTGAGATTGTGAACACTTGAGGTTGGGCTCTGGCAGATGTTTTTAGATCTTAGACCAAAAAACTCATAGGAAGGTCATTAACAGAACTAACAATTTTAAAGCAACTTTCTTCCATATGTCTGATGCGGGAAAACTTTATGACAGTGTTGGAAAGTTAATCTTTCTTGGCTCTCTTCATCTGCAGCAGAAAGTTCTGACTGCAGATCAATGAAGCTCAAACTTCCATTAAGCTGGCCAGCAGCAGAGTATAGTTGAACCAGTAGCACAAAGAGAGGCTATTCTTACTTTCAGCTCTGTGAGGAATCAGCTGGAGTCTTTCCTTTGACTCTTGATTGCTCTGACATTTAAAGGATATTTACCACTTTCTTGTCAAAACTCAAAGATTGACAATGCCTATAGCAAGTGCTTAGATTCCAGAAATTCACTGACAGAAATAGCACTGAACAAGTATAAAGCGAGCCTTTAATTTTCTTTCCTATTTAAATAATTATATTTAGTCTTCCTTACAACTCACAAGATACTAGTCAGTATCTTGAGGTACTGAAGTTTTAGAGCTCTGTATCTAAAAGTGTTGCTAGTCAGGGTTAAACTGAATTTCTGGTACACTGAAGTTTGACTTTTCATGACAAGATCCTCCAGCTGAGTACAGATTAGATGACAGGATAGGAATCAGACTTCAAAATTATTTCAACAGCATTAATCCCAGATTTGTCTTTAAGGTGACATACAAATTATATAGAAGAGACTTGATTGCACACATCTTAAACAGAAACTTTATTTCCTGAAACAAAATGGTGTCTAACATCCTGCTGGTAAAGGCAAGTACATGCCTTAAAGCAATGTCAAAAATGTCAGGAAAATTTTGAGTTTCCACTAGAAATAATTTGATTTTAAATGGTTGTCGTGGATTTAGTTATACACTAGCTACCACCAGTAGATGCATGAATGTCAAGTGGAATGAAGAGATCTTTTAATAAGAGTATTTTGGGTAAGTCCTTTTCTTCAGGCAGAGTTATTCTGCTCACTGTCAGCTTTCCAGCAAGAGAAAAATGTCCTTGCTTTAACCTTGGGCGGTCAGCTATTTTCCCTGTACTCAGTAGACAGCTGGATTGCAGTGCTGAAGAAAGGGAAGGAAAAGGTCCATTGGCAACAACTATAATTTATCAGAACAGTGAGAACTCTCATTGGGGGAGATGGAAGGCAGCCATCAGCACCAAGCTAAACAATATCAGCTAGATCTGCAACTCCACTTCAGCAGCAAGTACAGAGGTTGTACTTCCTATCAACAGTTAGGCAGATAAAAAGGATGAGGGAAAATAACAAGCATATGTCTTAGCAAATACAATGTGATCACATTTCTGCTAAGTATCTGGGTGGAAAGCTGCAACTGAGAGAATTTCACAAGAATATTCAGAGACTGCTTCTGTTCCAGCTATTCCAGCTCTTTGCTTCCAGCTCTCCAGTTATATTTCCTTTCCTTTTCCTATTTTTCATTCAACACCACATTTTTGTTGTTAGTCAAAAGCAATTTGGCAACAAAATAATAAGAAAAAAGGTTGAACAGTAATTTTCCCAAGTATTTCAACAAATTATAAACAGCTCCAGTCATTTCCAGGCTGATAGTCAAATAGGTACAGCTAGTCTTCCCTCAGATGTCAATTTTTTCGATTTTATGCATCCTTGCTGTAAACCACCATCCCAAGTAAATAATAAATGCATGTATTTGCATCAGGAAGAGTAAGTGATATAATCCTAAACTATGGAAATTGTAGAATGGATAAGTAAAACACAACACTACAGAAATACTTTGTGTCCTTAATATCATCACCTCTAAGAAGATGCTAATTTTTGGCAATTTTGGAACAATGGAAGAAATTAGAAATGGTGTGGGGAAATGGATATATTTTGCTATTGATAAATAGCTAGCTTATTAAATTAAACTCATGTTCTTCAGGAGAAAGTATGCAGATACACTTGGTAGAAACAGAACTCTTCATAAATCCAAAGACAGGACAAAATTTAGTTCCAAACTTGAAAATCTCAAATAGGGTAATTTTAAAATTGATTCATTACAGAGTTAAAATCTCAGCTAGCAATCTTTTTCCCCTAACACTTGGATATAATTAGAGCTTGCTGATTAGAGGAGCCACCTTTTCTGCATGCCAAAAGGACTGGGCACCTTGGGCTATCTGCTGTTTGCTCACAGTCATTAGGGTCGCTAATCTACAAACAATAGACCCCAACTGCAACACAGACACAGAACCAAAGCAAGCTCTGCACTAATGTGATGGCTCTATTTATGTGATAATAATATATAACCATAACAATGAGAACCTTAAAAAATACCTCAACGTTATCAGTTTCTGTTTTCTTCTACTAATGTCAGCCATCACAGTCATTCATTCCTAATTCAATATTACTCCCAGAGTTGGGGTTCATAGGCAAGAAGGGCCAAATCAATCAAAAACTCTCAAGGCTTTAGAAAGTCACTTTTTGCAAAATATCAAAGAATCAAGATTTTCATATTTGAAATTAGGAAAATTATTGACTTCTTTTGTTCTGAGGTCTTAGGTGTTCCAGTTACTTGTAATGTAGGACCGTGTCATATATTAGTGTATAATACCATGCACGGTAATATCTTTGAAATTAAATTAGCTGATATAAGGTATTCAATATTTCTGTGGAGGTTTGTGCAACAAACAAGAATTTCCTAAAATGAAGAAAAAAGCATCTGGGAAAAAAAGAGTTATATTCACCCTAGATAAGAGAAATGAGAATATTGTCCTCATCTTCCTGGCTATACTCCAATTGCATTGTAAATTTATTGCAATTTCCCATCCCTTCTTGGTACTAAAACAGCACTGATGGTTTTCATTTCTCTGACTCTCATTGCCCTTTTAGCCTTACTAATAGGCTGTAATCACATTGGTGAGTTTTAATCTTGTCAAATATAGCCATGGTCTGGTTGCAAACCAAAAGTAAAGCAATGGTAGATAAGTAGAAATTAAATGTTTTCCATCCACTAACTGATAAAGAACAATAGTCCTGTGCTAATGGCAGTCAGTCATGTGATTTACAATCCCCACAAACAATCTTGTTAGGACATTTTTGTTGTGTGTCTGTTGGGGGTTTTAGTTTATTTCCTTCTATTCTTTTGCTCTCCCAATCTGTATACCAAGATCTTGCAATTAAATAGTAAAAGCTGAGAGCAAACAGCTCTACACGGAATGCCTTTTCTACACCTATCCTTCCTGCCAAGAGCCCTTAAAAACACAAAACACAGTATCTACAAAAATCTTTTTCTTATTTAAAAAAGTATACGGAGTGATGTTAGCTGAAAATTGGCCGGAATAAATACTTGATCCGGTGACTGTTTTCCTTTCTAAACATCCAAACCAAATACAATTTTGAAAATAATTGTTTTGTTAATAACATACAAATAATAGAATTCCTCTCCTGTTAAAAAGTTATTGTACATTTGGTGGGAAAAGTTTCTGATTCTTTACAGTAACAATCCCTTTTTATAGTTTTTTATATAGCTATCTGGGGAGCTTCACTCTGAAAAGTTAGACTTAAGAAATTTCCATGCTCCAGTACAGACAGTACTACCAGCAAAAGCTTCAGGTGAATTCCTTTAGGCACACAAAGATGGACTCACATACCATCAGAAAAAAAGTACAAAAAGAGTAGTAACAGAATCCACATGTTTAAAGAGTCACATAAGATGACAGTGCCCCCCTTGTATGAGATCTACAGTGTCTCTGCCAGTCCCCCAGATTTTTCAATGCAATTCTGTAGCTTGGAATCACAGTATCAAGGCTTGACTTCACATGGAATCTCAAAAAGTGTTTTGTAAGTACAGCATGCATGTCTTTTTATAGGCAAAAGTTATAAACAAGCAAACTCCAATTGTTTATAGCCTGAATTCCTATGAATTTAATAATATTTTAAAACCATTTATGATCATCAGTAGACATAACCTTTTGAATTTTGACTGCTGTACAGACAGTTTCCCCCTAAATGGACACGGTCAAGCTGTCCCCAGTTACATCACTAGTTATCCCACAGACTTTTCAACTTTTCATCTGGACATAAGACTGTGTCCATTTCTTAGAGCAGTGTTGTCCTCAGGCCTTATCTGCACTGTCAGAAATGCCATCTTAAGAACTGTCCCGTGATAGCCCTGATCCTTTCCATGACTGCCCATCTGTTTCCACTGCTCCCGAGTGTTTAACTGCAGTTAACTGCAACTCGGTTGTGCTCACCAGCCACAGCTGAGCCTGCACAGTGAACCAGATGAGTAAACTCAGAACAGAATTTATTAAATAGCGCCTATTAAATCTTTTTCACCCCGAGGTGTTTCACTACACAACTCTAAATTGTGTCGGCACTGCTGAAGAGGCAGCAACGCAGGAGGGTTGTGGACATTAATGAGATAATAGATACTGGCCAAGCTAGTATTGCATCTAATATCTCTGATCACCAAAATGCGTGTGTGATGACCTGTCTGGAGAAGTAAATGGGTAGGTAAGCACCAGAAGGGCAGAGGATAAGAAGTCAAATCTGTGAAGAGGAGGATAAAAAGGCAAGGACATTTGCAAAGAAGAAATAAAACAGGGAAGAAGAAATAAGACACACAAGATTAGTTTTTCTCCTTTTATGGCAAAAGAACATCCCTTAGCACACATGTGTGTCATGCTCATACATGAGAAGTCATATCAGCATCTGTAGATTTACAGAATTAAAGGGAGACGCATGCTTAAGAACCCTATTGAAACAAAGTCACAGCACCTATGTTCAGGAAATGGCACCTAATGCTACACTACTTTTTGTTCTTAAGGAAATTACACAGGCATTTGTTTATTTCTTAAAGGCTCAGTGTTTGAAGCTGCAATAGAAAATTCACAGCCCCTGCTTTGAGGAGTAATTTTCTTAGAAAAAACAGGGGATACAATGTACCAGTTTTTCCATAATGAAGGTAGTATCCCCCATTAGCCCGTAACACTGTAATCTATTATTAAACACTTAAAGGTACTGTTGATGGAATGTACTATAATAAAAGTGTAGCTGGAAAAGACTTCTACTTCTTTTTCAGGATAATTTATTCCATATTGGGCCAACTGGAAAGCTTTTCAAAGCCTGTCAGCACCATTAGCTCTTTTCTGGTGAGGCAAAAGCAAGAGTATTGGATGTGTATTGATTTGATGTTATTCTGAGGCTGCACAAGATTTGGAAGCTCAACAGAACTAGATATGTGGGTGTACCAGGAAAAAAAGAAAAAAAACGACTAAAAAACTCCTCATCCACACCAAAGCAATGCAGAAAACTTATCCAGGCTCTGAAAGAAATTTGATCAGGGATTTCTTATCAGCATATTGATTTTATTCTTTCTGTTATTTATATATCCGGATGAAAGGTCGATTGATGTTCAAAAACAAACAGAAAAAAAACAAATTAATGAGAACCTAATATTACTTATATTTTATGCATATTTATTTGATATGTGGTCCCTTGTATATTCAGAGGTCTTAGATTTACAGCACAGAGTAATAATTGTTAGAATTTGCTTTCAAAGAATATTTTCCAATAATATTTTTTCCAATATAGATTTTAACTGTGGTTGTCTCATACACATTATAATCCCACAGTGTTTAATTACTGATATGTTTAGTTAACAGCATTTAGTTAACTGAACATACACACTTTTATAAAGCAATTATGCTGTTGAATAATAAGACCTTGAGGAGTTTACTCCTACCCTGAACTATTTTGCAGATCTGTTTAATAACACATCCACACAAAAAGCTGTAACCAAACTGAGATGACAGCAAAGTCGAATTCCTGTCTGAATGATTCCAGTAACAAACCAAAGCCTCTCAGTTTTTCCTTGAAAGAGAGGATACCTTCAGACAGTGACAGGACCATCAGGCCTTCCTTCCAGTCCACCGGAGGATGAAGACAGGTCTGAAGACATGACTTTTACGTACAAAGGAAGGACAGACTCCTAGTAATTTAACGGGAGACGTATCAAAACATTCCAGCAAAAATTTTGAGATAAACACGAAAGAAAATCTGGATCTGAATGGAATCCCTGGAAGGCTCCAAGAAAGAATTTGGCTATCAAAGCAAGCACATTTCACAGGGAGTTGGATACTTCTGTGGAAGGAAGTCACAGAATAAGAGAAAATTGCAACCCCAAACAGCCAGAAAGCAGCTAGCAGAGAGTCAGACCTCCTGAGACATATTTTTGGTTTGATCTTTCACAAAGTAGATCATAATGGTGGAGTTTTCTTCCACTTTGTTACCTTTCTGAACAAAAATTTTGAATAGTATTTTTAGTATGTATAAGGTGATAATATATTTTTACTGTATTTTATCTTATAGTATATTACAATAATTTCCAAACAAGTAGTTTGCATCAAGCTATTCTTCACCCAGAATGCAGTCAGTCTACAAAGCTACGCTTCCAAATACCTCAAGATGTTCCCTGCTTCCTAGTACATTCTTTTTCTTCCAGCATAGAAAGAGTACAGACCTGTTTGAGAGCGGTTTTTTCCAAGACAGGGAATAAAGAAAAATAGCAAGAAAGAGGCATGTCTAATTTCCCAAAATCTCAAGGGAGGTGGAAGTAGAACAGATCCTTCTTTAGAGAAATAACTCTGATTCATGCAACTATTAATATTGCTTCAGAAAATGTATTGTAATAAATATCCATCAGCATTTCAATCATAATTTTATCTTCGAAAAGCTAGCATCATCACATTCTTTTTATTTTTATTTGATCAACAGTGCAGAATCTGGCCCATATTAGGAAGACCAGATTTTATTATTGACAGACAAATGAGCTGTCAGGAAATCCTCAGTCCTATCAGAAATGACATCTTGATTTGTTCATCATTAAACAAGAAGTTCAGAGGTTTGGTAGACGAAAGCAAGCATGATCAGCACTTTACATTAAGGACTTAGCATGTAAGAAAGGCACAAAAATCATTACTGAAACAGGAACGTGAATTTCACCAGGGTATTCCTGATACATTTTCCCAAAAAAAGAGGGATATCAGATTTTGAAAACTAGGCAAAACTAGATGTTTATGACTGTACTGTTTATTTAACTTTCAAGAGTTCTTACCAAAAGTATCCTAAAGAGATGAATTTACTTCTTTACCTTCTTTATTGAAGAGTCAGCTTTCATTTTTAAATGAAATTTGACTTTTCTGCCCATGTTATAGTAAACAGCCTTGACTGCTGTCATACAAATCAATAAAAAAAATTCATACAGATTTTTTTAAATGGGCTTCAAAACTGTCAGATACTATTTTGTAGCTTTACCCAATTTAAGCATTTTGCTGAAACACACAGAAAGGAAAGCTCTGCACCTTTTGTGCCACATCCATGAGGGTTTTAGAGACTTAAAGACCACATAAGTGAGAAATTGATAGCTGGTTGATAACCATGCAGGGTGACATTTTTCTAACCTGTTGGCCCATCAAATATATGTTCATCTATTTTACATATCTCAACCCCTATAGGCATGAGGCAGAGTGTGAGCCAAAGGTCAGCGATCTCAACAGGTGCATTTCATTCACTGAAATGGTTTTGGACACGACTCAGAATGAGCACTGGTTCACTCTTTTGCTTATGTTGCAGTTTCAAATGTAGAAAGCCATATTAGATTACCAATTTTGAAAAGAGATTGTAACTCTAATTTACTTTTTTCAAATAGGTAATTTTATTTTATAAAATTCTATACTCTAAGCTGATTTTATACTCTAAATTTCCACTTCCAAAATTAACAAGCATAGACCTATGTGAGATTACTAGCTATGCAATATCATACATACCCATGGGACTGGAAACAGAAATATAAGAATAATGGGGTATGGATTTATTGACATCAAATGGAGCCATGTCATTAATGTAAGCAATATCACCATGGCTCCCACTTTTTAATCTAAAATTCGACCAGAAGTCTAACAAAAGAATGAGAGAAAGTCATTGGACAGCAACAGTAAGGAAGCAGACCTACTACAGTTTGGAATAAGTTGCTGCAGAAAATAGTACTGTTTTAAATTCCCCCGCAAGTCTACAGCAATTTCTATTAATTACTTACTTGCAATCATAAATTGATAGTATTATTCTGTGATATCACAATATTAAACACCATGTTCTAATAAACTAGACATTTTGAATATATAGTCCATTTCTATTATTCATATACCTTATGGTATGTAAACATGCTGAGGAATTTTTTTTTTTAATTGCCTCAGAATTTAAACTACAGTTAAACAATGGAATCTATTTTTAGGTTCAATAATATGTGGTTTGGTAGAATTGCACTAGATCAGATATATCATCTGTCTCAATAACAAAAGAACACTTAGATAAATCTGAAACCAGAAACCTATGAGTACTTAGGTCGTCCAAATGGCTCCTCCCTAAAAGAACTGGACTTACACATATTTAATAAGCTATTTGCTTTATCACGCTGCCAGCAATAATGTCTTCCCATGCACGGAAATAGACTATTACAAGTACATTATCAAATGCTACAACCTTTTATCCTAACCAAAGATGTATTAAAAAAAAAGTGAAACTATGATTTATTAAAATAGTATTGCTAAATTTTTAGATAAATCTGAAGGAGGAGTCAGGTAGATATTTGGTAGAACTAAATACCAGTGACAAATAGAAAGGAAACTCCCTATGAGTGGGAAACTGGATGGATGTCAATATCTGTGCATGAGCTGGCAAGCTGTCTTGAAAAACAGAATGAATTTCAGTAGTTCCCCTGGTAGTTCTGTAAACAATTATACAATAATTAGCTATGTATATCTGAAAAAGAAAAATAATATCTTTTCCAAAGCAAAAGATCACATGGATAAGTTGATGGCTTTCTGACAGCAGATTACTAGCAACAAACTAAATTTCTGATTATCTATGCTTAAACATAGTTTCATCATGTTTATTCATCATGCAAACTTTAAAAAAAAAAATCAAAGCACGAAATATTTTGTAAATGGGGGATGGGCATTTTTCTGACCATTTATGAGCAAATTAATTCATTACGCAAATGCACAATCACGTTTGCACAAGGAATTTACTCATTTCCTTAGCTTGTCACATTGTGCAATTTGTTTTTCAATGCAGACTTCTGCTTATCATTAATAATAAATAAATCAAAAGTTCTGTTTTGTGAATGTCTCGCAGTTGGCCCTTCATAAATCTAAAATGCCAATAACTATCAAGTATTGCAGATGCGCCTTAGTGGGAACATTCCAACTGTTTTGTTCATACTGTAATTTTTGTTTCAGAAATATGGTTTTAATAGGGTTTTACTAGGGAAAATGTTCAGTGGAAATGCTTAAATTTTTTTTAAACTCAGACTTGAAATTACAAAGCAAATGTGGGAAAATAGGTGGAATCTATGTTGCTAAACACTCCCCATAAAGTTCACAGTCTTGAGAATATTTCTAGTACCACAAAAATATTCTCACAAGTGAAATAATATTTCTTTGTTCCATGTTAATCAAAAACCTCCAAGGGAGCCATTTATATAGATGAAGAGGGGAGGAGGGAAAGATCTTTGTAAAACATCAGCCACTCCATAAATCAGACAATGCTATGGTCTTATGGAGAAGGAGTCACCCTAATTGTTAGCATATTAGAGAAAAGGAGATGGAGGTCTTCTAAAGGTTGCATGGGCCCATCATTAAACGTTCTTGGATCTCGTCAAACAAACTTCACATGCGCCTACTTTCAAAATGGTATTTTCAGCTCTTCAGAACATTCTCCACTGACTGAAATATCTTTTTGCTTTGGGATCTTTTTTCTTATCACAAAATCTTAAAATATAAAGCTGGAAGGGAAGCAAAAAGGTCATTCATTAAGCTCTTTACCTCCACCAAGCAGGATCAAACTGCATGTCAGATGTTCCTGGCAGATAGATACCTCTCTAACTCCACTCTTCAGACCCTTAGTAATGAAAGCCTTTTCCAATAATCTATCCCAATACTTATTCAACCTTATGAGTAACCATCATATTTTGCTAAAATCTAACAGAAGTCTTTCATGGCACAGTTCATTAATTTCTTCTTGTTTTATCCAGCTTTACTGGAAACATTTTGCTTATTTGAAGACTTAACATGCTTCTTTCCTGTCTCCTCTAGAGCCATCAACATTTTCCCAGTTTCACAGGTTCTGATAATTTCAGCTGCTCAGCCACTGACTGACTCCAAGAGCCAATCCCTGCAGAAAGAGCGGTGTCCCAAGGCTGACCCTACAAACCAGCTCCAAAGCTCTCCCACCTCTGAGCAGAAGCTGTTGCATTCCCTGTCACACCTCCAGCGCTCCCCACTGACAGATCTCAGGGTGACATCGGTGGGAACCAGGCTCATGTGTGGTCACTGCCAGCCAAACTGACCTCTTGCGAAAGGCAGTGGTTCTGTCCTGTGCCCGAGGGACAATGCCATGATCCTCCCCACACCAGAGCTTATCTCAAAGTCCAGCCCCTGCTGGAAGTGCTTGCTGACTCTCCCAGGAGGATGCCGCTTACAAAGATAATAAGAACACTCTCTAACCTACTATCCAGATAGCTAATTAAAAGAGTTGATAGTGGACTGCACAAAACTGCTGAGTATAGTCTTTGAGTCTGAATTCATCCTCTAATGATTCATCTCGTGTCTGGACTGTATCTCCTTTGCTTATGAAAATATCCACAGCTCTAATGTAACAATATTTAATACCTTTTCTCTACTGACAAGGGGTATTAGCCAGTCCTGGGTGGAAATTAATTAGATTGAATGTATTTTTGACAGGTCTGTATTGACTATAACTTACATCCTTTTGTTACTCTCCTTTTTCAAAGTACCTACAAATACTTAGCTTAATGTTTAGCTCCAGTATTTTTCCATGCATTGAAGCAAAGCTGACTCATCAATAATGACTCTTTTTCAGTCCATTTAAAGGTAGACACTAGCTTTATTATTTTCACAGAATATGCTGAGTTGGAAGGGACGCATCAGGATCATCGAGTCCGGCTCCCAGCCCTGCAAAGCACCATCCCCAGGAGTCACACCCTGTGCCTGAGAGCATTGTCCAAATGCTTCTTGAGCTCTGTCAGGCTCGGTGCTGTGACCACTTCCTTGGGGAGCCTGTGCCAGTGCCCAACCATCCTCCACACGAAAAGCTTCTCCTGATACTTAACCTAAACCTCCCCTGACTCAGCATCGTACCATTTCCTAGACTCCTGTCACTGGTCATGAGAGAGGAGAGACCTTTCTGGAGTAATATCCAATGTCCCTGATAGAAAAAAAAAATCTACAGGTTTTCTGCTAGGCAAATTGCAAGTATTAGCAAATCCTCTGCTTGAATCTCTTACAGTATGTCAATTAACTCTTCCTGTTCTGTTAGGTCATGTCAAAAAGAAAATATTTAATTTTTCACTTAAATCAGAATGAGATATATGGGCATAATTCTATATATTCTAAATAGCTACACATTAATAAATTATTTTAAAAGATAGTTTAAAAGGTAAAACAATGAGAATAGTTATGTTTTAGGAGTTCCCGGGTAAAATGAAATTAAAAAAAAGAAAGAATGTTGGGAAAGAGGAATAAATTTGTAATATAGAAGAAAAAAACAGGGGGAAAAAAAACATAAAAAAGAAGCAAAAAAAGCCCCAATAAACCCAAAGCAAACAACAACAAAAGACCCAACCAAAGACAAAGACAGATGAGAGCAAGTAGAACAAACAAACTCTTACTGAGTCTGGATTTAAAGTGGCTCTTCAGCTTAATCATATTCAAGATTTATTCTTTAGGGTAAAACTACTAAGAAAAATGTTCCAAACCGTATTAAAAATAATTTGAACAACTTCAAAAGTATTTCATTTCTGTTTTGCAGCTTTGGCTAGTACATTATTTATCATTTGGATCACAATAAGACAAATTCCCCAAATTAGCACAGCTTCACCAAAACAGAGAAGAAAAACAAAGAAATATTTAAAGATATGAAGGTCACTCTTCCTTATGTTCCTTGGCCACACACTGCTTCTGAATCCCTTACACCAGCAGAGCTGACAGAAATATTCTGCTTAGCTTCTCATTAAGCAAAGGATAACCATTGGTTTGCAAAACTTTTTTTTCTACTGGAGAACCAACCTCTACGTTGGTTCTTACTTTTTTCTTTGCTGCAGATATATTTTAAATAAAGGGAATTCTTATCTGAAATTAAGGAGGCAGTCCAATTTACACTTAAAACATGATGTGCAATAGAATCTTGACATACATATGTAAATATAATAATGCATTAAAAAAACCAAATTGTTTTCTATATTTCAGGCATTACACACTGTGACATCATCTTATACTCTTTTTGTGGAAATCTTCCCTATAGATCCACAAAACATTACTAATACATTTACCTTATAACCGGCAATGTTTTTAAGGGTTGGGTGGGTGTGGGGCTTTTTTTCACATCCCGCCTGTTTCATGGAAATTTCCATTAGTCCTGAAATAGTGTTTTGTTTTCTACAGTCCAACAGTCATTGCACTTGGCAGGTCTTTAATGACCTTGCTGTTGATACTTTGAAGATCATCTGATGACTTTTGCAGAGCGTCTCTGTGCCCCAGAGGCAACGAGGCACTGCACCCTCTCTGTGGGGTGCTCTGACAGTACTGTACCATCCTCACTGCTTGATACAGCAGCACCAAGCACAGCAGAGCCTTATGCCAGATTCTTTCTCTCTTAGTTTTACTTAGTCTATAAATAAACAAGACAAGACAGAATCCAGTTCTTTAAAAGACCAGTTTAAGAAAACATAAAACAGTAATTGGAAAACAGAGATTATGAAGTTAAACTGAAGTTCTCCTAGATCACATCTGCCAATCTGATAAAGAGACATGGTTCCTCCCCTGCCACCAACGAATGTGAAAATAATGTCTGCAGAGAACAATTTGTCTTGCTGTGATGAGAAAACTGATCAGCAAGTGCCCTGTAAAATTAGGAACACAAGTGAGATTTTTCAAGAAAGAAGTAAATAAAGCAATAGAGAGGATATGAAGTTGCTGACACTGAATTTTTTCATCCAGCATTTCTTTTGGTTGAGCCAAAAAGCTATTTGCGGAAAAATAATAAATGCATAAAGCCAAGTAATAAGTGTCATGTCATGGTGCTGTTACATTGCTTTCTTGTGTGAAGCAAAATCCTTTGCAAATGTTAGCTATAGTTCAGGAATCCTTTACAAAAAATGTATTTTTAAACAAACTCTAGGGAGGGAAGAACACTGTGACACAGAAGTAAAACAATAAAAGGTCACACAGCAAGCCAGTGAAGTGGCTGGTCACCCAGTCAGTTCCCCTGGTCCTGAATTACACAGTGGCTTCCCCAAGATATCTCAAAGTGACATCAAAAGCAGTATCACAAAGGAGAAAAACTAAAAGGAACCTCTCAGTCCTTATTTCTACCAAGCTTCTCCACTTTGATATTCTGCAGAGGACTTCAGCAATGCTCATTTTATCAATTCTTACATATTCACATTCCCCCTTCTCTATTTTCCATCTGTACCACCTTCAGTGCTCAGATTGAATACTGAGGACTCACAGAGGACCTGGGGGAGAAATCTTCAGGGGTATTGCCAGCAGCTTTTCAGATGGATGCTAACACAGTACTTGTGAGACTACTTGCAAAACTGAATGTAATGGAGATTTAAAAAATATAGAAATGGTAAAATTAATTTAATGTACACTAATTCACATTTACCAACAGAACTTCATTTAGTGACTTTCTCACATTGTCCTACTCATTAAGGCGAATTTGTGTTTGGATGTTCTGAAAGTGGAATAGCTTGCTGCTAAAAGAGGTGAGGTAGGACACTGGTCATCATGGCAGCAGTTTCCATGGCAGCAGTCACCATGCCACTTGAACACAGAGCCAGCGCCGTCTGGGAAGAGCACGCTGTGTGCTGCACAGCACTGGCTTGCTCAGAGCTTCACACCTCATTCTTCCATCCTTGCACAAAGGAAGATGCTTTAAGGGAATTAAGAGCTGTGCAGCAGCCGGCCAGACTAAACCCCCAGTCATTGCAGAGACCACAAAACTGCCCCAGGATACAAGCCCACTTTTGTGAATACCTGATTCAGCACAGGAGATCTATACCCTGGAAAGAGGATCTGTCATGGAGCTATATGGGTTTTGGGGTGCTTACAGTAGTCAGCCAACACAGCAACTCATATACTCCCAAATACAAACCAAAATGCAGTGAAAGGAGAGGATTACCAGAAAATTCCCTTTGAGAGGACGTTTGATCCAAACAAAAAATATAATACAGGCACATCATTAGATCCAGAGAAGTTGGAGATTAAATTGCATTAAAATCATATGAACTAGCATATTGGAAACATTTTATAATCAATTTAAGGTAATAAAAACCGTGGTGACTTTACAGAGTAAGCATAGTGAGGCAAACAAAAGCTTGAGGGCTGTCAGATGCACTTTATACTCTCCCCAATTTCAGACTCTCTTAGGCACACCATCTGGGTGCCTAAGGGAGACAAATCATTTTGCTGCTACAAACTTTTGATGAAACTTTGTTCCTGTACTCCAAATTAACTAACAAGATAGACAGCCCATGATTACAAAGCTTCTTACTGGAATGACTCACACCACAGTTCCTCAAAGCCAATTACCCCCACAGTGACAAAGAATCAGATAAAAATAGAACAACTTTTCTGTATTCCTTTAAATATAATTGCTTGGGCTCTTTAAAAGATCAGTGTAAACTTGGGTGTGTCTGAAAATTTAATTCTGGAGGAGGAAGGTCAAGTTAGGAAGATAGAAACAAATTTCTAGTGCACACATACACTGGTATGTACGATCTGTGTCAGTGCCTTCACCAGAACCGTTTGACTGCAGACAGACATTGCACAGCATTAAAAATTATGCCAGTGATGGAAAATCACTAGAAGCTAATCATCTTTTAGAGTAGGTGGAAACTCCTACATCTGAACTGCGTTAAGTAGGATGAGATGGACCTCCACAATCTGCTCAAGTCTAGTCCTTGGGAACTCTCTTATATCCCCTTTTTTAGGAGCTGAAAACTGATGGGCCAATTTCCCAAGGGACATAAGCAGAAACAATTCTCTGCTTCCATCAAGATTTTTACAAATAAATGTGGGTTACATTTTTTTAAAGAAAGAAAACAAAAACAAAAACCACAAACCAACAACTCATCATCACATTTAGATTAGAAAACATTGAAATAAATTGTTTATAGTTTATTAACTGTTACGAGGACATAGCTTGCAATTTATGAAGTGCCAAATTTGTACAAATACAGAGATTTGGCAGTCATGGCCAAATGAGGAGCAATCATTTCCCTTTTCTTCCCATTTCTGGTCCTGACATATTGAGGTGCTGAATGCTCAGGCATCTTGTGGAAAGCTTGAACTTTCACAATTAGATTCTTCCAGGATCAGACTGAATGGTAATTACCAAGTAATCTTCCTATCTACCCTCCTTAGCTACTATGAAGCTGCAGGGCTGCTCCACAGAGCCCGTTTCACCCCAGCAGCCACACACCAGGTCCCTGCTACCGTGACTTCCAATGCAACCTTGGGCTGTGCCAGTGCCTCCTGCCTGCTACGCCCTGCTGGTCTGACAGCCCATGGACCAGGAGCCCTTCTCAACAGCCAGACATCCCCACACTTCTTCCTCTCTGTACAGTGCGAGGAAGAAGGTTGCACCGTCCCACTAGGTACCTCAATAGATGCTGAGGTAGGGCTTCAAATCCCTCCCACTGCAGGTTATGGGAGAAGGTATTTAAATGGACATTAAATAAATAAGTAAATAGTCTCACTAATGCGCTGCAGAAAGCCTGCTGGTTATTTTTGTTTCTTTAAAGTTTACTTTTAAATTAAGTGAAGGGAGGGCACTCCAGGCTTTATTATTCCCTGCCTCAGAAGCACCAGTGTGGGGAAATCAGCTTTCCTGTCAGAAAAGAACAAAAAACCTGTAGGACAAAAAAGATGGTGGAAAAATACACCACAAAGAAATATATGTAACGTTTCCTATAATCCCTAGGAAACCAAAAATGACAGTATCGAGTCAGATAGTGACTTCTCTTTGTGAAGCAGCACCCTTTAACATCAAGAGGCAGGAGCGCCTTCTTTGAGTTGGGATTTAGAAAGGGAGGCAGAGTGTGTTGTGTGAGGGGAAAAGAATCATCCTGGCTGCTTTAAAGGCCGTCCTTACTGAGCTTTTTGTCAACAGACTACATTCTAAAAATAATACAGCACGTAGGATCGCTATTAGAGAAAGGTAGAAAATAACCCTGACATTAGCATATCCTGCTCAGAAAGTCATTCCTAGATGCGCTAAATTTATTGTGTCATTGGACACACTGAGGCCTTTTAATTAATCAGCAAAACACTGAGAATGTGATGGTAATTATCAACAACCTGCATGACTTTAGAGCTGAGTTTTCTGGGCTGTTTTGGTTTCGATTTTTTTTTTCATTCTGTATACATATTTAAATAAGATCAAATCCAAAAGATATGGAAAGATATGGCAAATAATGACTTTGCCTCTCAGGCACAGATATTTTCTTAGATACAACAAATTTACTGACGACCTGATATTTTTGGTTTAAAAGCTACACAACTTCAGACTCCACCCATTTCTTTTGGAGTTTGCAATACATGCTTTTACAATCCCAGAGTAGGCAGACAACTACACAGATTTGCTTGTGAGAATGGGAGAAAAACCCAGACAAATAAGCTACAAAAAATGTGGACTATTAGCAATTCCAGAAGAGCTAGTCATAGACCCCTCAAACACTGCCTCCACTGAAGTTTTATTTTTCAGTCTACTTCGCTTTAAAATACATATATATACACACATGTATTATTATTAGATACATATATATGTATTTATATTGAGTTGTAAATAGCAACCATTCTGGCAACATGCTGTGAAATGACTCTTGGATTTCAGAAGGTAAGGCTGATCATTCAATTAAATTGACTGAGAAATGCAGGGATATTGTACCAGTTCTACTTGAAAATCATAATTAGTGATAAATTAGATTCTCCAACTGGATATCTAGGTTGACTCTAAAGGGGGAGGCACTTATAGGATGTTTTCAAGCACAGTATTAAAATTATTTTCTGATTATACTTTTGTTAGGATTTTCTTTTTCTTTTATGTCTTTTCAAGATCAAACTCACAGTTGGTCACTGGGGTCTTTTTGTTTTTTAGGGTTTTTTTGCAAGTAGGGCATAGTTTTAAACAATACAGCTTTATAGGTGAAAAACAGACCTGCAATACGCTTTAGGCTGAAATGTGGTTTGTTTTGCATTATTAGGTTCTAATCGTAACAAAGGTGGCTTTAAAGGGTTGCTTGCCCTGAATGTGAGAGATTCTGCCAAAAGTTAAAAGAAATTTTTGTTATACTACCGAGTTCCTGCTGTAAAGAATCCACAAAACACACTGTGCAGAACTGACATAGATGAAATCTCTATGAAAAAGCATTTGCTAGCTCAATGAGCCCTTCATGTTCCATGAGCTTCAAATGTTCTAAATACAGCATTTTCCTTCACTACTCTTGATCCCCAGGGCAATTTATCTGAGGAGCAGACTGTAGCAGAGGAGCTAAATCTTGAGAAGTCTATTTTTTATCACCTCTCTGACTTTCAGAAGTCAGTTTTTTAAAGATTTTTTTTTTAATACACAGTCAGAGAGAAACAACATTTGAATGCAAAAATAATTCCAATGCTGAATGGCAAATTGCCCATAAATGCAAGTGAGAAATAGACAAGGTCCTGCAAGTAGTTTCCATGGAATCAGTGAAAACTACTGATGTAGAAAATAAAAGTCTGTTCCAAAAAGTAAAGTAATTTTACCCAAGGGCATTGAAGACCTTGCTCACGCCAAGGAGCATCAGAAGGTGGTGAGCACACCATTGTAGGAAGCCCTGAGTGAGGACTCAGTATCAAGTGGTAAGGCCACAGGAGATAGAAATATTTTGGGTTGTATTGGCTTTTAATTCCCATGAATCACCAAGGAGCTGATTCGTTATCAGCAATAACAGCCTCTGTCCCTAAGAGAGGGAGACGATACAGGAAGCATATGCTCCAGGCTATTTGTGAGGATGTTGCCAGAAACGGGTGTAACACTTTGAACATGGTGACCTGCACTTTGAGACTATAATTGTATGTGAAGTCATAAACTAGACAGAAAGGACATATAAGAGGGATATGGAAAGGAAATATAATGAAAACTATTAATACGTGATAGTTTCCAATCCATTATTTTCTCAGGAAAACAATAAAACACAGAGCTCTTCGACTCCACCTTTTAGTTCCTTTAGTCAGGAACAACAATATTCAGCTCAAGTTTCAGTTTTATCTATGGTAATGACAAACATCTCTAGCAGCAGAGTTACTTGCTCCTAGAGATAATTGTGTATCTCTGGCAATGATTGGGGAATGACTGGGATACAAGAACTGCACTGGTGGGTTCTGTGTCAAAAGGGGCAGCCAGTGTTTGTTTTCAGATACCTATGGACTGTACATCCATTCCTAGGACCACTCAGAACAAACTGTCAGTGAATTTGTGCCAATTTCTTCATAACTTACGGAATAAACTTAATAACTTATTAAGAGAGTAAGCAGATGTAAGGTGGCTGAAATGCAATACCATTTAAGATTCAGCTCACATCCTCCTCAGTTATGTCAGACACACAAAAATATTTTAGTAAAACATTCACTACCAACTTCCTTTGTCTTTACTCTGATACACTCCAGATCTACTTCTCCCCCGGCCTCAGTGGTCACTAGACCTGTGGGTATTCAGTGCCTATGACTACAGTTTCTCTGTGTTTATTTTCTGTATTACACTTCTATCTATATCCAAGTAATAGAACGGACTATTGTATTAGATAGAGTTTCTAATGACAGATGGGCTTCAGCATCCAAATGCTAACATTTAGGTCCTTGCAGAAAACATTATTTTTTACTTGTCTTGCAGATCAGCAGTAAGCACAAATAACAAAACAAAATAATAAAAAAAAGTTGGATAGAAAAACCTGAAAGAGTCTACTCTATGAAATAATAAGAAACATTTTAATAAACCTATAGAGATTTCTGGATGACTGAATTAAAGTGCTCATTAGAGAGACCTGGAATTCTCATTCATACAACTTTCCATATAAAACTCTTGTCCTACTAAAATTGCCTTGGTGTACCAGTGAAAAATCCAAAAGCTGTTACACAGCAGAAATGGCTGTGCATTTTTTAACCAGATTGGATGATCAGCTGTCGCTGCTGTCTGATCATATGGACTTCTGCATATGAAAGCAGTTTTTCTTTGCCCAAATATATTAAGCTAGAACTTCAGACATAAAACCACAAATAGCATTGATGTGGCGTTTAGCAAGGGGGAGTTCTTTGTTAAGACCTTCACTCCCATTACTTACTATGGAAGAAACAGATGGAATTCAATTTTTGCCCAACTGTTATGAAAGATGAATATCTTTTCAGTCAATGCTGAGGGAGTACAAAGGTGTGACAAAACAGCCTGTAGACCAAAATATAGAATATAATTCAACATGCAGGCTAAATACAACCGTCTCCTGATTTGTTGACTTCCCCCATGACTTCCTCACACATGGTAGGCCACCAGCTTGCAAAAACCTAGTTTTAGACCTTTACTGCTATAGGTGTTCTGGCATAATAATTTCAATCCAATTAAAAGCCTGAATTCAAAGCCACTGAAATTGATCAGCACGTCTCCTTTGATTCAAAAGATTTTATTTGCCCCAAGAAATTCAATCTTCAGGTCTTTTCCATTCTCACAGATGGTCTTTGGTTTTAACCTCAGTTTTCTTGCCCTTTATACTGTTTTGCCATAGTCAGTTTTTCTTCCAAGCCTTTCCTCTAACTGAAGGTACAAGCGTTCTTGTTTACTTCTAAGGGTTGAAACTTGTCCCTCATAGTTACTATAATTTTTTTTTCACGGTTGGGAGGAGGGTGGTGGGGGGTGGTATTGTCAAAGTATTTGCAACACCACTGGATGATTTTCATATTACCTGTGAGAACAATTTGCATTAAATGTGGTTTACATTTTCAGTCATTTAAAAGGGGAGGTGGACAGAATAAGCTAAAAACTATATTCATAGTCTGTTTTCTCAATGCTGAATCTTTCTCTGAAGCCACTTGGAAGTTTGCCACTGATTTAAGTAGAAGACTGATAGGGCTCTAAATTCACTTTTCTGAGATGTGCCCCCATTTTTTAAACATCATTCTGATTGTTTTCCAGCATTTTCTTCTTCCATTCTAGAACTGAACATAAATCAGAGAACTTTCTCTTTGTTGTTTGCCACACGTTTTCCAGGAAAATTCATAGTGGGGATTTAAAGGAAGAAGATCAGCAATACATGCAAGATGTGTATACACATTTTTCTTTTGAACTCACATCTAAGGTGGTCTTCAGTGCTCTATGATTTTTCCTATTGTGTGCAGAGTGACTCATTTGGACTTTGGCACTGTTCAGTATTTTCCTGCTGTTTGAAACGAAAAAGAAGTGAGTGTGAAGAGGCTGATGCAGACTGGCTCCATCTGCACTTCCTCACTGGCTCCCAGGCTGTCAGAAAGTCAAGGGCAGCTACGATCCCCTTGTTCCAGCATCACTTACTCTTAACAGTGCATTGTTCCTAAACACTATTATTGTTTCAGGTTGTCACTTAAAGGAGATGTTACATGTACAGTTACTTCAGAAATGATGGGTTGTCCTGCCCTCAAAAGCCGTGTTTATAGCTTTACCCTTTGCAGAGGATGGCCGGCTGCCACTGCTGCTGGCTGCACTGGAGGATAGCTGCAAAAAGCTCTTCTCTGACCTAGTGGCTTTTAAAGTTTGTATTTCCCCTCATGCTCCATGCTAAGCTGTGAAGTTTGCACAGCCACCTCCACCACTATAAAGAGAAGTGCTAAGTTCCTTTGTAAATTAAAAGACGCTTCATAGCTGAGGTTTAGAGGAGACAGGAAAGAAAATTTCTGTGAAGCTACAGAAAGTTTTCTGTCAGGAGTAGACAATGAGAGCAAAAAGATTTTGTCAAATTGCTGTATAAATCATTAGTTAATTATAGGCCTTAATCATCTGCATATTGTAGAAAACAGCCGTGCTGCAAATCAGATCCACTCAGCCAGCTCACAGACTGGCACGGAACTGAGAACTAAATGTATGGGTAGTTCATAATCACAATAATCTCTTTAATCTGGTGGCACTGCTGCGCATAATGATATTCTGAGAGCAAATCTGATGCAACTTTAATAATACTAGGGAAAACAAAATACAGATGTTCCTAAAGTAAAGGAATTTACAAACAAATGTACAGAACATTAAAAAGTAAGATTAAAAAGAATTTACCATCTGCAACAACCTAAAAGAATAATAAATCTGATAACCTGAGTCAAACATTTAGAATGCATTTGTGTATTTTCAGAACTGCTGTGCTGTTATGAAAAACAAGAGATGTCAAACTATCCTACATTCATCAACCTCTCTCATTATCCAAGGCTCTCACCACACTTGGCTCACAGGTGCCAGACCACAGCACAAGCCAGCAGTTGGAGTCCTTCACCCAAGGACTTTCAGCTGCTGTAGAGCACCCATTATAGCAAATTTAGTTTTCTGACACTTACATCCATCCTCCGAGTAAAAAAAAAAAAAAAAAAAGCAAATTCATACAACATGAAAGATAATAAAAAAATAATTAAATTCAATTCCTATTCTGGGAGATTCAAAGAATGCTCAAGGTACAACTTTATAAAGAAGTTCATCTACAAATGTCCTCATCCAACACATAGTGGGATCAGGGAGGATTCTTCCACTCATCAAAGAGGATTTTTTTGTAATAGGGACAGTCTTGTTCAGATTAAATCACTGCTATGCAAATCTCATCCAGGTCATTATGAACAGCCTTCTCATGATGCCATTTCTTTCCCTTTATTTTTATTAAGCAAGTTATTTCTACTCAGTAGGGCTGTGTAGCCTAGTACACGATGGAGATATTAAATAAGGCTAAGAATTGTTTGCTCCCTACTACAGGGGTCTCTGTCACTACCAACTACAAAAAGGCTAACAATAAATGAGCAGTATCTGTGCACCACATTCAGTCAAAAAACCTCAGGGAACATTTAACTTGAATTAACTTGTGTCCACAAAAAGTGGACAAGTAAAAAGTCTGCAGCTGACCAGCCCTACTCATGCAACTGAGCAGTGGAAAGCTATCGGTAAGAAAAGAAGTGGCAAGAGATAAGAACAAAACTTTTTTCCTTAAGTAACCACAAAACAAGCTTCTGGAACTGTATTATTGATAAAAAGACACAAAACTACAGCTTCCAGCCCAGCCAGCTGCTGGGAACACCCGTATGACAGCAGGGCTGTATAACAGCAACTGCGTTCATCATCACTGGGATGACTCCACTTGTCCTTGCAGCAGTGGACCCTCTCATGCTTGTTCTGCATTTCTGCAGCCATTCTGCAAAATCCAGTGTGCTCCAGAGCTAAGGGGGAAAAAAAAAAGTGTGAACACATTCACTACGGTGTTTTTCCTTGGACCAGGCTTCACAAGCTCCAAAAGAGACGGATTTATGGTTCCTGAATTGTTAAGGCCCCTCTATTGAACTCAAAGCCAATAAACAGAGGAAAATGTGTTGTATAATATGAAGAAGATGGAACACTGGCTTTCCAGAAGTGTAAGTATTTTGCACTGGGAGCAATTCCCAGGACCCTGTAGCACTGCAAACGTAGAGGTACTGTGCCCAAAAGCCCTCTGTTCTCAGTTGCACTTGTCAGCCTGATCCAGTTGATACTTTGGTCTCTGCAGAAGCTGTCCGTTTTCTTTATTGAACTACCCACTTCCATCTTTCCCCACTCTTGCTGTGGCTCAAGAAGTTTCTTTGTGTTTCCTGACTGTCATATCTGCTCATTTCTCATCATCTATTTAGATGTTTAATGTTTTATGGTAGGAAGCATCTGTTTGCTGTGAAGAATAGCTAATGAAGCAGGCATCCCATCACTAAGACGCGATTGTTACTCACTATTAATTAGAAAGATAAAACCTTGCTTTTTTTTTTTTTTTAATAGAACATGTGTTGCTGGCTTTTATTTTGGTTTGTGTTGTTTTTGTGTTTCACTTTAAAGATCTCTAATGAGACAAAGAGCACACCTTTGCAGAACAGCAGTAGAAAGAAGCTTCCTTACCTTCTTCAAAAGCACATTTATATTCTTACACCACCGGATATTATGTATATAATATTCAGCAGGTGACAGGAATCCAAGATCAACACCAAAAATTGAACTGCTTTGGGAGCCCTTCCTCTTGCCTAAATGTCTTTGCATCACGTCTTAGAATCAAGAAGGCCTGATGAATAATTTTCAATTAAGAAAGAGGCACTATATTCCTGAGGAAGTCGGGGTTTCTTTTCTGAGTAAAGTAGCTAGTAATGGGCAACAGGACAGATATCTAAATAGAAAGTGACTAGAAGACTAGTAGCAAGAAGAAAAAAAAGAAAGGAAAATAGGGGATATGGGGCAGGGGGGGAAAGGAAATATGTATTCTGGTCCAAACAACATGTCCCTGCAAATTTACACAGTCTAGCTGATTCACTAGAATTAGATTAACACAACATTGCTCATTTCCAAGTGCAAAGTCTGCGTGCAGAAAATGCTTAATGACAATACTAAGAGGAAACTTGCTGAAGCAGTAAGACACAGATGGCCAGAATAAAGTACTGAAACACCACAGGAGTCAAGTTGTACTGGGGCTGAGATGAGATTTCCCTGTGCACTGATCTGCTCTGTAGAGGACAAAGAGTGACTGTGCCTATTCTGGAGAAAAAAGGAAACGTTAGAACAGCTAAGTGCAGCAGATTTAGAGATGGAGATGTGCCAGAAGAAGTTTCAAAATTTGTTTCTCTTGCCAATAATGAGTAAGCAGATTGAACATTTTAACATACAGATAGCATTCCACATGTAGGTAAAAGAAGAATGAAAAAAACACCTTAATCCCTGTATCAAAGACCCTGGGGACAAGGAACACATCAATAAGCTATCAGGTATTGCAGGATTTATACTGTCAAACCTCTGGGCATTCATTGCAAATTAATAGCATGCCCCTGTCAAGATGCAAAGATTTCTTTTGTTCCCACTTGATATAAGCAGGATTTAGGGATTGTTTTAAAATAACGAATATTGTGAAGGAAGGGTGGGGTTAAGCATTAGGGAAATCAAAATCATCTTCTTGGCTTTACTACAAAAAAATTTGGATTACATTGAGGCAAGTCATTCAGTTTCAGTAGACTGGTTCTTTACGTACTTAGTACTGAGACTAGAATAATACTACTTTCTCCCTTCTGCTTTTGTGTGACTTCTGTATTTCACTCTCTTGAAGACTGCATTTTCTGCTGTACTGGCTTCTCCTAGAGCAAAAGATCCTACATCTAAACTGCAGACTTTAGGAATCATAACTCTAACAAGAGGCATGTTTGTAAACCTATCATTTGCTAGTAGATTAGTTGTGCAGCAGAAGAAAAATAGCTCAGAGTCGAGCATAATTATAACACACAGAGACTCATGTCTAACATTTTTATATGAACACTGCTAATTTCATACAGAACTATCTGCAATATCATTAAATAATTCCCTCAATGCAGATGTTACATGTTTATCCTTACAGCAGGAAGGAATGAGGCATTGTAGGTAATATAAAGCAAAAATGGTTTTGGATTATAGACATTCACACTAAAGATTTAAATAGTTCCCTGAAATCAAGGTTGATGAGTAAGTTTGCCCTGCCATAAACCTTGAATACAAGGTGCAATTTCTGCCACTTCAGAGCAACAGGTATCACCCTTAAATGCCATTTTAGGATATTGGATGCCGTTTTTCAACTATGATCAGCGAAATAAGGTCTGAGGCAGGCAGAGAAGAAACAGCACATTTACTTCGAAATGGAGAAGTAGAGACACGACAAAGTGTTTGAGCAGCACTTTCTAAACAGCAGTCTGTTACACCTGCCATCAGCACATTTTCAAAAGTGTTCCTGAGCAAGGGAAGATAGTACATTGTCCCAAATTACTGACACACCTTATGTCAGAAGCACCTTAATTAAACCATTTTTAAATGAGTGGCATGTCAATGTTTAACCTTTTCATTTAGTAGATAGGGAGAGAAAACTACTTTGGTTCCATACATCAATATCCAAGAGACATTTTAGACGTTTCAAATGAGACAAACTTTCTGAAGCTTTCTTGTCAGTTTTGTCAAGAAGTTATTCAGAAATAATTTAAAGTGTTACTCAAAATCCCATGAAAGTCACTGCTCCACTACATTCAAAAGACTTCTCCTCCCAACACTAAATTAAAACCTATACTCACATACCTATTCTGGGTGCTGCAGGTTAATGATATTTCACCACAGGAACTTTCATAAGTTAAGTTCTACAGCCCTACAGATTTAAATTGGACACAGTTAAAATGAAACATGGAATTAACTCACAATCCATACTTGATTGGTTTTGCAGAAGTTTACAACTGTCTTATGCATCATGCTGAGCTAGCCAGTGCTAGACCATAGGATATGCTGGGGGCAGTCAGCTTTGTAATCAAGCATCCAGACACACAGTCCCAGACACTGACAATATGTATGTGCCTTTATGATCCGCGATTTAGGTCTCATTCAAATCCCAGCAAAGTTCATAATCAGTCTCTTGTCAGTACTGGCATACACTCAGCTAGCTGAAGTCTCTGTCAGCATTAATGAGGTCAAGTCCTTAACAAATGTAACAGACAGAAAAGTAGCATTTAAGGAGATTTAAAGATAGATGTGTCTACCTAAATTATAGAACTATGTAGCTCATACTGAATTGGAATAAGAAAAGTTCTGAGAAATTACCAGAATAAATAAACACCAAATAAGGTTTTCAATAGTGTAAAAATAATCATCTCTGTTAAAAGGTCTGTCCTTCAAGATATTACTCTACTCCAGTGCCCACTTGCTCACAAACTCTGCTTGGTTACCAGCAGATCCTCCCATTCCCAGAGCTCTTTATCTTCCTTGCAAATACAGCTTCAATATGCTTCATGTGGGCACTGCTTCTGTCCTTTGCTTCTCTCTGCTCTTTGGTTACATAAATACATGATCTCCCTATATGAAAACAGCCTATAAAATCTATGCCTAATATTAGGCACTTTAACAACACAAAGAATTTATGTGGAGGGGCATGTAAAAGCCAGGGACAAAACAAGACAGAAGTAGATGTAATTAACACATTATAGAGGTGATGATAACTGGAGAATTTTGAGTTTCAACACCCAAGCCAAAAGGTACCAGTTTTTCAGATGCAGAGAAGTAACTGCATACTAATTATTATAATTAGACAAGCATATATAATCATTGATCCTGAACACATATTAATGCAAAATACGTGCCCTTTTGTAACGATTAATAGTGCAGTACCCTTGCTCCTCAGGCTGGCTCAAGTCACTTTACTATGCTACAAGTTCTAAGACAGAAAAAATTAAATCATAGCTAACAATAATAATCTCTACTGAAATGCTACTGAAAAGACAAGGTTGCCAAAACTGCAACCTTCAAATTCTTGTTAGGGTGTTTTAATACATGAGCCTTTCAGTTGTGGTGGACCTCAGCAGAACCTGCTGCTTACCACAGCTGCTGCAGCCACCAAGTCCCTCCCAGAGCTGCCAGAAATGAGGATCTGCACTATGATGAGTCTCAGAGATAACATATCACATCTGGCAGTGGGGGTGGTGAGAGCCCACTCTAGCAGACAGAGAGGAGATGCCAGCTGCTAACAGAGATAACAGATATTCTGCCTGATGCATGACCTGCAAACCAAGAACACCCAGTCAAGAAAGCCCAGTTGCCATCTCTCTGATAAAGAAGAGGGAGGCCAGGGCTGCTGATACCATCCCAGACATCAGTGTTTGGCTGTGACAGCAACAGAGCTGCATAGGAAAGTTCTTCCCACGTGTATTCTGAAACAGGATTTATCGAGTAGGCCTGGTATCTACCGACTGCTCTGATGGAGAGCAAAGCCAGGTGCCAGAGACAGAAAGTTATGTTGCCTGAAATAACTGTTAGAAAATTCAGCTGCATTAGTCCCTCTCAATGATTCATTCAATAATGGTGCTGGATTCTCCCTTGCATACAAATGCCCTGTAACTGACTTGGAACAAAAAGTTACTATGGCACAGATTATTTTTATTATAAGGCCCTTATTCTAAGTCCAAACTGTTAGGTACAGTCCATGGAAATAACTCTAGGGACTGCTGCTCGGAATTAAAAATCCATTCAGTAAAAAATTCTTGTTTCCTATGTCCAAGTACTTCTCAAAAATAATTATAAACAGTTCATAGTGTTGTGACCACAGACAATTGAATTTTAGAAGTAAACTAATCCAAGACCTTTTCTGGTTATGGATCACTGAATCCAGAATCATGCAATCTAATAAAAAAAAAGGTATACACCACTGAATGTGACTATACCACATAATAACAATAAAGCCCACACCACTTTCTCCAGTATTCATAAAGCTTTCCTTTAAGTAGTCCCATACCTCAAGATAGCATCAAGCAACTTGTTTCATAACCTCTTCATCAGAACACATTTTATTTCCACTTTTTCTGTGATCCAGATTTTTCTACTGAAAAAAAGATTAGAATGATAATTTAAGTACAGATTGGCTTCTTTTGAACCTGTTTTTGAGATTTCCTCCCTTCTGCATAATGTACATAGCTTATTTGCAGCCAGGTACTCTCAGACATAGCTCAGAGGCTAAAAATATCTTGAAGACATATTCACCAATATGTGGCAAATTGAGCAGCTTAAGACATGCTCCCTGGTGGCTTTGAACAGGTTGAAAGAACTGTGGTTTGAGCAGGAGAACTGAAGTTATTCTCCTCCTGAAATGGTAGCATTCAAAATAGATATCTTGTAGTGAACCCCACCAACCCTGTTTAGATGTCCTTCAGTCAACTTTAAAAGACCATTTTTGGAGGCGAGAGAATTAACCAAATTTAAGGACATATAATAGGCTGAACAGACAAAATCAGAGTGTACATCTGTCTGATGAGCTATTCTTCCCTAAGGAGGACAAAGTGACTACTGTCTCAAATTCATCATTGCTAGAGGCATCTACACAGAATAACTCAGAGTTTTTTCTAAATCATCATGGTCAATCAACAAATAACAGACATACTGTTCTGAGCCATGGTAACTCACAAGAATTAACATTTGGACATTTATTTAGGTAGATGCAGAGGACAGAATAGGAATCCTTTAAAGCAGTTCTACCTTTGTTGGTAGTTGCATTCAGTTGGTCAATAAGATAGAACAATTTATTATTAATAAATCACTGTTTTATGTTGGCTGGCTCCAGACAAGCTTGTATCGTTCAGTGTTGCTGTTCTCCAAGTTCCCATATTTTCATTATTATTTTGCCCCTCTACAATCTCTCTCTTTTTTTTTTTTTTTCTGGATACCCTGGGAAATGTCTGGATTCTGCATGATTAAAGTTAATGGGAGCTTTGCCATCAGCTTCACTAAATATGGGATAATGCTCTGTGCCAAATTCCATAAACCTTCTAGTAAGCCACAACACCTGTTTTCTTTCTCCTCCCATGCCCCATTTCTCTTCATTGCACATTTTTTCTCTGCTCTGACACTTATTAATCCATGCACTCTATCCAATCAATCACATTCATCTTTCTTCACCAGTTATGTTGTTGTAGTTCTGTGGCTGAAATTACTAGGGCAGTGTGAACTCACTTATAAAAGTGCTACTTTTCATATTGCCAAAATAATGTCAGTGTATCACAGAACACCAGTCTAAAATGGTATGCAATACCTTTTCATGCATCTTGATCTGATTTTAATTTAACTTTCAGTCCCACTTGGAAAATCACCACCCTATACATTTATTTCTAAAACGTTCTTATACCCAAGTGTTAAATCTTTGCCATTGTTCAGCTTGTTGAATTCCAGTCTCCCCTTCCCAGCAAATGTAATGAACACACTTTATTATTTCTGCCAAAATGTTTCAACATTTAAACTTTAGCAGTTCTTCATTCTTTGTGCTAAAACCCTTCCTGGAATTTTTAGTTTAACTCCTCTTAAACTTAATTAAAGGCATGTCTTCTAAAAACACCTATTGAGACAAGCAGAACAAGTGGAACTGTCTTAGGAAAGCACAGCGCCTCAGCTTTAGAATAATAGTGACTAAGCAGAGTGGAAGCAAAGACGATCATTTGGGAATGATCACTCGGGTCAACAGTCTCAAATACGGATTAATCACGGGGGGAAGGGACAAAAAAAAAAAAGCACTTTGGGAACAGTTGGTTTCTTATTGAAGCAAGACCTACTGCCCTGTCTCTTTAGCATATTCTCTCATTTGTTAAGACCTTTCATTAGCTGTGAGAATGTAATCCACTACTTCATCTCCAAAATGTGCGACAGGCCAAGCAGCAGGTGAAGGACATCCTTTATTCAGTTCTGTCTGACTTTGACTTTATTAGAGCGATACATCATTCAGGATTCAAATTAATGTCTATCCCAAGAGACGTATTGTATGGCTCGATATTTACTCTAAGTGTTCTTTGAATTTGCTCTCTACAGAAACAAAGTGCAATGCCATTATCAGAAAAGTTATTTTCTCCTACTGGAGACTGCTCTGAAAAAGCCAGGCTTCTACTCCTGGTAGTTTATAAGATGTATTTTTTTTTGCCCTCTCGTCTTTTTCTTGGGAAATCTAAAGCCTGAGCAGCTACAGTACTAAAGAGCAAAATAATGTACATTCATTCAAAACCTAGCTAAACACACAGAGTTCAGAGTGCAACTGCTAAATGCCTATAGCTCACTCCCTACTTTTATAAGAAGTGAGAACACCACCTAAGGGAGGCAATGACATAAAATATTTCATAATAGTACTATTGGAGCTGATTTTTACATCTTTATCATTAATTCCCAAATACAGACTCAATCAGTTTAATCCAATCCAACATCAGCACCAGGTTGCTGGAGTGTCTTGGAAAGTAACCTGAACTGATGTGTCAAAGAAATCGCACTTCAACCTTGTTGCTTTCAGTGTACTATACTTATTTTTTAATCATTATTTCTTCTTCTTCTGAAGATAAGACTCAAGATTAAAAGAAGCAAATGAGCTTTAAAAGACTTGAACTAGAGCCCAAGGTTTAAACAGCAGTATCCATATCAACAAAAAAACAGGTAGGGAGATTCTTTCCAATTCCCAGCAGGTAGATGTAAAAGCAAAGTATGGAAGCACCTCCCTCAAATGCAGAAAAGAAAATTTTCTCCTGAGCAGCACAAGCACACCAGAGACAGAAAAGAGATAGTAGCACTTCCACAGCCATCCCTATCACCATGCACTGGCTTCCAGAGCTGCTATTCATTTCCCAACATTCAGATCGGGGCAAAATTCACTGCAGATGCCCTGATATGACTACATGTGTTATTCTGTGGGGTTTTTTTAAATTTCCTTATCTTACTTCTATCAGCAATTCTTCTTTTCAGTCCTCTCTTAGGCCTTGATTCTTTTCAGTAACCAATATGCTTAAAATGGAAGAGTAGTTTAAACTCTTGGGAAATTTAAAAGTATGTTAGTAGTATTGAAGTTATTTTACGGGTACAGAGAGTAAGAACCATGTTTTTACTGCAATGTTTCATCCAAATAATTCCTTTATAAAAAAAGAATATAAGTTTAGGTATTTTTCCCCCTATTTATAAGCTGGGGGCGGGGGGGGTGGAAGTCAGTTCCCTAAATGTTAAACAACTTTCTTGGCTTTTTTTCCCCCCTTTTTTTTTTTTTTTTAACAATTCAAAAAGATTCAAATCTAGATGTTTTTAAACCATGGAGCAATCTGCTTCAGGGTAGGTTTTAATCTGAGTCACCATGCTGCAAAATAGTACTTGGAACATTTCTTATCTAAGTATTTTTCTATTTTGAAGGTTTGTTCTGTACAGCAATCAACATCAGTGTAATTTATATTCTGCCAACCCCTTAATCCACATTTGTGCACACACACACACACACACACTACAAACTTGTGAGTTTATAGCAGTGCAATTTACTTCAGTGTCAACTGAATTGTATAAAACCCACTTGCACATCAATGGGATCACCCATTGTGAACTGGTTTTGTGTAGACAGGGAGTAAATCACCTGATAATCTGATGAGGATGGATTGTGTAAATAGTCCCACAAAGAGCAAATGTGCATAGATAGGGCAATAAATTGGAATGATCGATGGGACAAGCACCATGGTAAGATCAAAGACAGGAGGCTGCAGCAAGCTATTTAATCACCAGACCTTGCACTCCCATTAACCACTTCCTGTAAATGCTCTCTCAGCACTCTGAATTGGAGATTTTCCACTTTTTTTTTTGCCTTACACCATTCAAGTTCAGTAGGATGCAGCCTCGAGCAGCATCAGAAATCAGTTGAAGTGCAAACAAGATCTCTCTGAAGATGTGTTTGCTTGAGTTAAGCAGCTCTGCACTTTGCTACCTGGGGACTATGCCACCTTGTCTTCCTCCCAAGTTTGTCTGATGCACACAGTCCTTCGCAGAAGTTATTAGCTCAAATTGTGACTGCATCCTTGGGGGATTGGGGCACCAGGAGCTGACACTTCCCTACCCCCAAACCCTCGATGCTATACCATGCTTTGTTTCACAAACCAGCATGGCAGTTTTGCCAGAAGAGCTCAGCACTGAGAATGAGCACAGGCTGCCCCTTCCTCCCTTCACCATCTTGTCAGAGCTGTGCTCACACTGCTGCTTCTAATCGTGAATTTGTTGTTGGTCTAAGTTTCCAAGCTCTCTCTCTGCCTTGAAAAGCTGCTTTCCATTTTTCCTCCTCAGCTAGTACCTCCTCCACCCCTAAACTCACCTCTGCTGTTCCCTTCTCAAAAATCTCCTAAACTTTATTCTTCTCATATAATAATCCATTGCCAATTTAAACCCACATTTTCTTATTTTTTTTCTCTTCTTCTTGAGTTTGCCATATCACTGCCTTATCATCCACCAGAAACTTCTTCCAAAACCCGAGCTCCCTTCCCAGGTGCCCTCCATTATTTCATCTTCCGCAGGTGTTTGTTTCATTTCTCAACAGTAGTTGGCTGCAATAGCAACTGCTTCTTTCTCATCAAATTTTTGCAATGAATCTGTACAAGATACCAGAGGAGAGTTCTGAAATGCAATGAGAAATGTTTGAGTATTCACTGCTCTTTCTTCACCAGATTGAAAGTAGTTTAATTACCTAGAGCTTTACAAATACTCAAATTATCTCCTCTTGTTCTCAATTTTTTCATAATAAAAACCCTACAGCTGTTTCAGCTACCAGCAGACACAAAATGTGGCTTCTTAGAGAGGAAAGAGGTAAAAAAAGCAAGCAAGAAAAAATTGCTCTTTTCACCTAGTTCATCCATATTACATCACAATTTGATCAACATTTAATATTTTATTTTTTATTTTTACCATCTCTAATAATTTTTCTTTGCATTTTGATTTCCTTCAACTGAAGGAATTAGCAAGCATGCTGACTGTGCCTCTTCAGAACAAGGCCAGCTTAGCTTTCTGTGCAGCATAAATACAACCATTGCTTAGGATGAGAGAGAGGGAATTCAGCATGCAACATAGGCATGATATACTTTCAATAACCCTTTGTTTTTAAATATCAGTGTAGTACATATACAAAAACATTAAAGAAATGTTATACTTCAGAAAACATCCACATATTTATATATTGAAGAAAAATAAATGTATTTTCTCTGTGTTCGTGGCCAGCGGGGCTTTTTTGTTTTGTTTGTTTTGCTTCATCCTCTTCTCTCCAGTGTTTAAGGCATGAAGATCAAAGATTGTCAATGAGATTTTTTTAAGATAATCCTGAATGCCTCTTTCACTTTGAGAGCATAACCATTACCATCAGCTCAACAAGGTGGGTTTTTTTAAGAATCATTTTGGAAGAAGCTTCAAAAAACCCCATACTTCTTCACAGCCCACGTGGTATCCTCAGGCACATTTAATGGAAGTCTGGCTTCCAGATACCATAGCTTTTGATGAGCTCATTCACAAAGCAGGCTCTCTGAATAAGCCAAGACGTCAAGACCAGGAAAACGCAAATGTTTAAAGAAACAATTGCTCAACAAAGGGTTGCAAGATTTTTTCCAAAACACACAGATCAAATAACTGGAAATGTGAATGTCAAAATCATTACTACTTAGATTTTTTGGACATGTCTTGTTTTCAAGGTAATAGTCATATGGCTTTTCTCTCCAGGAATTTCAGTCAGCTGCTGCATCCGCTCAACTTAAGATCTTTGCAGAGCACCATAAGTACAGAGGGCATTTCTTGCAAAATTAGTCAAGATTAGTTTTTTAACTGACTCCACAGTTAATGCATTTTAATCTAGAAAACAGAAAGTCAGATAGGAAAACTGTCCAGTCTGAAAATTGTAACTAAACAAAAGATGCAGAAGATTTGCAGTGAGAACTATCTCTACAACTATTTTCATTTTAGGAAATAGAACCTCATAATTAAATAAAAACCTTTATGGGGAAAGCTTTCAACTTAAAGGAAGGAAACTACATCACCAACCAACCCTAATATTTGATGGGTCAGTGTAAATCCAACCTAAACAGAAAACAAATACATGCTACTGCAATCATCACCACAGTCTGACTATCGAACTTACAACAAAGAACAGACAATTCACATCAGATTTGTTATGTTTCACATAAAGAACTGTAAATAGCAACAAAATGAAAACGAAATTTCAGCTGGAAATGGTAAAGCAGTAAATGGGCTGAGATTCTGTAAGTGCTACAGAGACAAGCTCACATTCCACTGCAAAACAGTTATTTTAGCATTTCATTCATCCATGACTTATTAGATACTTCTTAATTTTGATTTATCTTGGGAATTTTTGATCAAAGAGGGACACGTACAAGTCTTCATTTTTATCTCAATAAGTCAGTAATTCTGGAATCAAATCAGTTTACCAGTGAAGCAATTTTTTCCCCTCTTGCTTAAGAAAGCCACTTTGCAGAATCTGCTAGTAAGAACTGTGAAAATTAGTTATATAGAAGACTTATGTCTTGAGGCTAAACCAATTACACTGACCTTTCAGTCCTCACCTAATACACATTCTTTATATGTTAAAATATAATAACATATGGAATGGCTTCTGGTCTTTTCCAACTCCTGGAACTGTGCAGTAGCTTATAAAGCAAGGAAATGTATCTGATATAGAATATTCTGATGACATAAGATTATAGCTGCAAAATTATAAAGTGAAACAATAGTTTGCACAGGTTGCCTTGCTTTTCTACACTCAAGTGAAGACTGCTGTTCACTTGTGTGAAAAACCTAATTGTATAAAATTAATCCCTTTAATCTTCTGATCTTCTGCTCTATATGCAGGTATGAAGACATCTTTTACCCAAGGCTGCTAAAGTTATACCCCAAAGGACTCTCTCACTCAGAAACCAAAAGGACAAACGTCTTTGTGTCAAAGCATCAAATCAAAACATAAATCAAACAACAGATGCTAAAATACATTCCCTAACCAGCTGTGGTCAAAGCAGAGATATTTTTAATACATACATAATAGGCTTTAGAAATTAATATTTTTAACTTGCTGACAATATGACAGTAATAAAATGCCTCCAATGAAAGATGCTCAATGGTATGCACAGCTTTAGGAAGGGAGGAATTTATTCTGTGGTCCCTTCAGCAATCAAAAACACCAAAAGGATTTCACGGAGAATTTTCAACCGACTTTTATGTAAGGCCATACTACCAGGCTAGGGAAGGCATTTTCCATAAACTAATGAATTAATTCAGTTTTCACTTTCACTTTCTGTTTCACCTTAAAAGAAAGCCCTGAGGCAAGCAATACTGCAGCACTACACAAACTCATGCTGGTTTGTAATAGAGGTCCCTGTTCAAGGACTGGTCCACTGTCAACTTCGACTGCGAGAGCAGGTCCCTGCTGGAAAAGAGGCTAAGGAAGGAAGCATAGCACAGGAGCTTTCAGCACATTAGACAACAAGAAGGAAGATGCCCCACTCCTGGAAATGTTCAAGCCCAGGCTGGATGTGGCTTTAAGCAACCTGGTCCAGTGGAAGGTGTCCCTGTCCATGGCAGGGGAGTTGGAACAAGACGATCTTTCCAACCCAGGCCATTGTATGGTGGTATGACAGGTACAGTCAGGATAGACACATGACAACGATTAGTCATGCATGAAATGCAGTGTTATACATTCCTATATTTTTAATGGGTATGCTTACATTCCTATGCTCTGTTGAGAAAACAAACAGTCAATTGAACTTGTGACAGGGTCAAAGCATAGGTATAAAGAAAGAGTATTACCAAACCAAGTCATCACAGGATTGAAAAAAAAAAAAACAACTAAATATTTCTGTTAATTCCCTTTAAGCCAGTATATAAATTCCTATTCCCTGTATATTCTATACAGTGAGACAGGAGGAAGGAAAAGGTAGCTAAAAAAAGCATATGGGTGGATAGAACGGAAATAATAAGCAGAGAGAGAGAGGGACTGGTCTAGTGGGGGGAAATACTAGAAGAATTAATTGGGAGATAGAAAATTAAAATCTGAAAAAGAAAGCTGAGCATCTATTTGGGACAGAGGCTGATATTTGACAGGGTGGATTCTTGAGGGACATGTGGGATTACTGATGGTTGCCTTCTGTTACTGCAGCTCTTCATACACAGACACCACAAATACTGAAGAAAACCACCTGGAGTGTCCCACTAATCTTTCACTGACTGACAACAACATCAAGAATTTCACTAAGAAGCATTTAATTCTGATTGCACAACAAAGCTAGCTGCAAAGGGGATGAATTGAATCTAAATTTAGATTAAAAGTTCAATATGTTATAATTGCAATATTAACTTTTTCTGTTATCATTCAAAAGCTGCAACACAATTTCTCTGTTTGATTCTTAATGACAGAAGTGCAACAAAAGAATCAGAATTTCTGCTATGAGCTCCGGAGAGCAGATCTCCCTTAAATTTTATTTAAATAATGTATGAAACAAATAAATAATAACAATTGAAAAAAAAAAAACAAAAAAAAACCCACAAAACAGTTGAGAAAAAGCTTCTCACTATAGTACAAAGCCTTACTGAGTATTCAGCACTGGTTCTAGATGAATGAGGCAATCACCTAAATATAAGAAAAGCTAAAGTACAGTACAGTATATGTTAAATCAAATATTATCACAGGTTTATCCATGCCTGGGCTAAATCCAGAAAGGCACAGCAAAGCTTGAGAAAGAGGTGAACCTGAGATATACATGCAACAGAGCTTCCTTGTGGCCCAGAAACATTACCAAGCTATTACACAGGCTTTTGCTCATCGGNNCAAAAGTTTTTTTGCAAAAGAAAAAAAAAAAAAAAAAAAAAAAAAAAAAGGAAATGAAAAGGGAACATCTGCAATGTCTAAAGTATTCTAAAGGGAATATACGGGAAGGATGTTTCAAAGCTATTTGAGCTAGGGTCAAACAGGGATAGGAGGTGCAAAACCTAACAAAGGTCAAACTCCATACTAACAGAGTTTATATTCTGAAATATTTATTATATTCTGAAATAATTATTAAGCTCTGTGACAAATAAATACACTGTCCTGAAAATTATTAAACAAATGAGAACAAGCAAGACTAATTCAGTGGTCCTCTACGGATCTAAATTGGTCCTATGTTTTACCCCTTTTTAGAATATATGCTCACTGTAAAAGAGTTAAGGTAAAGCTATTACTTTGAAAGAGCTCGTAGTGCCTACCTGAGAACACTTCTTATTGAATTTGGGGTAACCTCTTTATGCAGGTATTACATTGCCATCTAGTGTATGCAGTATATATTGTAGTTCTGTTTCCCGGAGTTTACATCACACAAAGAAGCTGAATTTTCCCCTTAGTTGGCTTTTCTCAATGCATTTTTCCTTGAAGCAGAACAGATTTCCTCCAGGCTACTCCATCCCAAGAAACATGTGACTGGTGTTACTGAGAGATTCAGCACCATAAAAAAAGCACTACTCCAGAAGCAGCCACTTGCTGAATCTCAGTGTCTTTGGCAGGTACTTCCACTGAAAGTTTTAGGAATTTCAACTGCTCTCATGCAGCAACAGGTAGGTGCTTTGGATTCCATGGTCCTCCCCTGGAGGGGACGTGGACTCTCATCCCTGACAGCAACACAACTACCCGGCTCTGGAGCAATACTGGGTGGAGGAGAGGGGAACAATCCCAGTGTTTCTGATGCCACTTTCAGTAATAATCAAACTGTTGTCGAGACAAGGACAGTGGCTAAACTGCACTGACAAGTCCTTGGATGGCAGGGGGACAGAGTCCACTCTGTGCAGGCAAGGGACTGTTCCACACCATAGCTGCAGGGTGTCCCTACCATGCACCCCAAGCCACGGGTCACTGCTCCAGGCAGACGCACGGCAGTTTCCCAATCCTGTTCTAAGAGAGAAAGTTTGGGAGATTGGTGTTTCCCACAGCTCACCACTCTGTATGAACTGTTAGAAGCTACATATCCCACCTTTGAACACCATCCTTCCCTGCATTACTTGGTAAAAGTCTCCTAATTCCCCAGCTGTGAACACTGCTGGAGGCACAGCACACCCGAATTAAGAACAGGAGACATTTAGGTGCTTGTAAAAGTGGAGCTTGGCCATCTTGCAACGACTGAGTGCTGAGCAATGCCCCACCACTTTGAACATTCCAGCCTTGCTCCAGTTTAAGAATCTGAGCTTTTACACCCAGACCTAGACCTCTGTGGCACATTTCCCCAGTATTTATGGTAAGATTTTTTTCTTTTCTGGAAGAGTTCTTTCAAGACACAAACTGACCCGGGTCCAGAACGCAAAGGTTAACTTATAAGACAGTGAAAGCTACAAAGGAACACATAATTGCCCTGGCAGAGTATATGAGAGGCCCTGGCCACCAGGTTCTCCAGGAGGCCACTCTGTCACTGAGCACTCTCACCTTCCACCCGTTCCTTCCTTGCCCACAGTGTGCTGCAGCCAATGCTGAATGCAAAAGAAAAAAAAATAGTTTCACACTCACCCCATCTGCCAGTGCACCTCTGAGAGAAACAGGCTCTTCACTAGAAAGAAAGAACAGGAAAAATCCTTACTATTACCAGAAAAGGAAGTGGCTTCTGCTTTCAAAATCCATCTTCCACATTATGGAACTGAGGAAGCTCCTTTAAGTCTCAATATTAGTTACAAATACCAAATTATACAAGAACTGGATACAGCTGGTTTTTTTCAGTGTCTTGCCATTTTAACAATATAGCAAGGGCCTAATTTTATGTATAAATGAAGATATTTTAATGCAAAATATTTTATGCATCAATAAACCAGTTTTTACCTTCTTTTTTGCTAGCTATTTGGACTTAAATTACTAGTTCTCCTTGTTAACACATTTGCCCACTTTACTGATCCTAGCATATGATATTTTGCACTGGGTGTAGTAATAAAAATGCATTTAATAAACTGTAGCCTTTTTTTTGGCCGCTGCATTACCCACTTGTATTTGTTGTTACTACAATTAATATTCAAAATATATCCTTTATCAAACTCAGTTTTGTTTGTTATTGACCCACAGATATTACTTACACTGTGCTTCAGGATGTGAACACACATGGAGCCCAGAAGCAGCTGGCCTAAGGGGTGGAGGTTGGCAGGCACCCTTATTAATTTCAGTCTAAAAGAGTCAAGTTAGCAAAACCCCACTGTTTAAGCTACCCAATGCCCTTTAAAATGAAACACTACACTGGCTCCGTCAGCAGATTGGTCCCTTCCAGCAGGGAGGGAGGTGAAGGACAATTAGGGCTGATAATGTCTCTTGTTAGTGCAGCTGTTGGGCATTAGGCCATGAGAAAAGGTAGCAAGTGTAAATAGACTTCCAGGGTGATAATAATTTCTTTTTTTTCTAAATATGTTGGACACTAATTCAGCAAGATACTGATACTGTACAATCACCAACCATGTAAATATTTCCATTCTCTTCAATAGGACAGCAACTCAGCTAAGTCTTTAATATTAAAGTCTGTAATAATATATAGATACAGAAGTAGTGACAGATTTTAGTACACCTCTTCTATCCCCTCCTGTGGACTCTTTTCCTCATCCTATCTCTATCCTTAAACTTATTTCAGCCCTAAATTCACAACCTGTCATAGGCAAGCACAGCATCATCCAAGTTAGTTCAGACATATCTGTAGCTTTTTGGCTCGTAGTTAGTAAAAGCTGCCATTGCTGTAACTCTGTAAATGGAGTTTAGTTCTTCACCTATTTACCAGAAAAAAAAGCACTTACAAATTATTACCTGGTCACCAGCTTACTACATAATGAGTTAATAAAATAAACAGAGATTTTCTTCAGAGAGCAAGATATAAAAGAAGGTCATTCTTTTTATAAAAAGTTGTAGTATCTGCCTTATTTTTCAAAAAAATAAGTAAATTTTTATTCACTGAAGAAAAAAAACATTATAAACAGAAGATATTACATATAAGTGGATCCTTGATCATTTTCTAGCTCAGATGAGTCAGTCGGGGTCTTCTACCCAAAGTGGAAATTGCGTGATGTTTAAAATTCAGAGAAGAAAGAGCTCTTCTTGATAGCAGCCTAATAACACAGAGAATTCAGTGGCATACAATTGATGAGCCTCAATTTGTTTGCTAGCTCTAGCAAGGCTACACAGCATTTAAGTTAGCAGCCAGCCTGTCATTTGCACTCTGCTGGCGTGGGAAAAATGTTATTCTAAGGAAGTAGAGGAGAGTCAAGAAATTTCTAAAGACACTGTTCTACTAATTCCTAAGAACAGAGGATGAAGCTTGTATTAAGAGCCCTTCTATGTGCCAGTTTCATGTCAAACATCAGTAGGCTGAAATCAAACAACAGGTTTCTCAAGCTGTTCACACTATACAAGAAAGCGTTTGCTGATCATATGGCCACACACAAATTTTCACAGTAAACGTATACAGAAAAACATTTTTTCTATCCATCTACAGAACTTTTTCCCAAAGGCCATAACCTGTCACTGAGCATTCACCACAGTGGATGGCAAACTCTACCACTGAATTTAGCTGTGAGGGATATATGTTCTCACCTGGAAGAAGAGGATTTTACATCCTTGTCCTAAAAATAACATTTTTCATTAAAGCTTCTGCAGTGTTTTTCATACTTACTATAAAACTTATTTATTAATAAATGAAGCAGTAAAATATTGGAGGCAAAATTTTCACATAGAGGGGAAAAATTTAATGGAATTTCCTATGGCAGTTGTGAGGGTTTTATTCACAGAAGGGGCAGCCATCTCAAATCTAATAACCAGATGTGTCCAGAACTCAGTGTTTCCAAATGTTTCAGGTATGTGAGGTTTCAGAACATGACACATTGCGCCAAAAATGCACAGACGAGAGGAAATGGGTAATTGGGAGGGAAATGTGCACATGCCATTCTGCCTTTGCTCAACATGGGAAAGCTGGAAAGGAGATCTTTGTGGTGAAAAGAAAAGGGACACAAGGTCATTTTCTACTCCCAATGATGACATTTATAATCCAGAGTGATTCCACTGAATTCAGTGGTTTTAAAACCAGAGTGGAAAATGGACTCTGGCACTTATCTCTTTTTAATCACAATGCAGGGTAGACAGTCAGTTCAGCACATATTTAGTATTTCCTCCTCTCGAGGGACACCTAGGATAAGGGCCAAACAGGTGCTTAAATACCTGGATTTGATGACTTGCAAAACATTAGATTAGGGTGATACAGAGGATAATCATCTCATCAGTCCAACTGTATTTGTCCCATCTCTCTAGCACAGGATGCTGCTCAGCAGGAGGAGTGGTTTGAGACACAAAATATTTCTCGTTTCACAGAATTTCAAAGTGGAAACATGATAGCAGAGACATCCAGATTCTCTTTTCGTTTTGGTCATCAAGTAATAATTAAAAGGTATTTAGGAATTTCCACAGTCCTTAATTTTATTATTAGGTATTCTACATACTTATAATCCAAGTTCCAAGGGGTCTTGTAGCTTTTTGTTTGTTTGTTTATTAGTTTTTCAAAGCAAGGTTTTCAAATATTAAAGACTTTGGGGGAAAAAAGAAGCTGTAACAGGAAATGTTTGCACAGCTTGATTTGTATCTTTTGGTTATTTTGATCGGCAGCTTTCTAAAGGGAAAACATTCTTTGGAAAAGTATGACATGAAAATAATTGACATACATTCATTGAACCTGAACACAGATGAGAGCTGCAAGGTTGTTCGGGCAAGGCCTGTCACCTCCACACGGCTATTTCCCATTGTGTCTCTTCGTGTTGCCTCTTTGTAACCTCACTGTAAACAAATCATTATGGGCATATACATTACAGAGAGGTAGGAATTATACTGTTAGTGTAAGCAAAATGAATGTGAACTATTGCCTCAAAATATTCCAGCAAGTTCCTGCTTGGCTGCCCAGAACACAGATTCACAGCTGGTGCACGTTGGAACATCTCTGCTACCATCCCCACAGCAGTGCCATTGGTGGCCTTTGTCGACCTTCAGTCTAATCTCAGTATCCCAAAGTTTCAATGCATAATCAAGTTTCAAGGTTTCAACAACATTTCCAGAAGAAATATCTGGAAAACATGAAGTGAAAATATATGCTTGAGATTGGCAGAATCTAAGTAACAGAAGTTGTGACTGATATTAGAGGAAATATTGCTAAGGAGTATTAGTTAATTAGCTGATGAGAGAGAAGTGTAAAGAATAAATCAAATAGAATCCCCTCTTTAGGCTTCCCCTCTTTCCCACCGATTATGTAGTCAGGTGTGAAAATCCACAGTACAATTGTACCCAGAGAAGGGACACAAAATTATGTGGCTTAAAATATAAACTTGTGGTGTGACTTTGTTATTTTCCTTCACTGTACATTCAGTGTACAGTGTACAGTGTACATCCAAAACCACACAGCCTTACAGTTCTCAGCTCCAGCTGCAGGCAAGAAAGAGTTTCACTGGACGTGCTCCTGGATGTTTGTGTTCTTAGCTGCTCGCCTACAGTTAATGAAGCTTATCCTGATATTTCCTCTCATTACCAGGCATGGTTTTGATTTTAAGGTTTAGACTATCCAGGTTGTAATTCAAGACTATAAGACAATAAAGCAGCAGTTCCAACTATTTGGAAGAGTAAGTTTATTAAGTACTGAAATTGTTGTGGTGGGGATTAGGGTGCATCAAGCAAAGCCATTTCATGGGTCATCCTCTCTTGGAGGAAAAATATGCCTTGCAAGGCAAAATGAGAAATTGAATAAAACCATGAGAATCAACTACAATTGACTGTAATATGCCAAGAAAAGTGCTGGGCCTTACACCCCTTTAAAAGTCTTTGTTTCCTTTTTGTGAGTGCTTTTTCATGGTTTGCACAGTATCCACCTAAGCAGCCATCTGTCCATAAGAAATTGTAAGTTGTCATGGAATAGTTTGGTCTAATATAAGTGACTTAACAATATGAGGAACTGAACTGCATTCTATGATCACACCGTTCTAGCCCCATCTTCAAGAAGAATAATTCCTGAGTGAAAATCTCATAGAACATGAAGTGTAATGCCTTCTCATTTTCTTCAACAATTCCCATCTAAAAGCCCAGAATAACAATGCTGTTCAACAGAAATGATAAAGCAGTGCATGCTCTGTGACTCTATGACTTTCTATTAACAGCAGCAGCTTAGTTTCACCTTTTAGGTAATAGATTTCATCACATTGTAATCTCTTTCACATTTACTGACTTGGAAACCAGCACCTTTTCCAGTGCACAGGTCTTATCAGTATTCTAGCATCCATCTCGGGTAGTCTTAGAGTGAAAAAATGAGGGTATGGAGAAAGAAAAATTACAAACTACTGAAGTGGGGAAGAAAAAATGTCTGGCTTTGACATCTCATCCCTCCCCATGGAAGTAGATGTATTTCAGAGGAATGCAGACTTGCAATACAAAATATTTTCTTGGGTATTATGGGAGTGAAGCTGCTGACACTAAAAATATCATGCAAGCAAGCCAGTCTTTAATTAGTAAATTCTAGGAATAGTGTAATTCCAAGAAAACTGAGAAACATGTAAGACTAAAGGAGGAGAGAAAGCCCTTTAGAGCATTTTGATTGATCTGAAAATCAAACACATTTCTACAACACTTCAGCAGGTTCTGTTGTGTTTGAAAATTCAGTTCAGAATTAGAGTTAAAAAACCTTACTCAGCTTCATTCAGATCACAGATAGTAAGGGAACTAACTCAAAAGCAAGCATGGAAAATCAATACCCAGATATTTTTGACGGCATACAGATATTGCCCACAGAATCCAAGCCTGAATTTTCAGAACCCTGTAATTAGTGGATCCAAAAATGCTCTTAGATTAATGAAGCAGAAGCTCAAAGGGATGTGTGATTATCTAAAGTCTCAGGAAACAATTAAACCAGGTGGGACAACAAACTGAAGGGCGTACCCATAAAGAATAAAGTAGTTCAGCCAAGGAACACAAAAGCATTTAAACAGCTTTTTAAAAGGACAGCAGCTTTACTTTAAAAAAATTAATGTGATGAAAAATCTACTGCACAGCTACATGAACTACCTCAAAGGTAAATTAGCCTCCCTAAGAAAATACTGAGCATTAGTTCTGCTTCTAAGTTTGCCTAGTTTCAGCTGCCAACTATTTGATCTTGTTCAGTCTTTCTTTGCTAAACTGTGGTTTCAATTATGTGGCTACATTAATAAAAACTATGAAACTAGTAAAAATGCTTTTAAGTGTAAACATTATACTATAAAGTATCAAAAATCTGAATTGTCATTTTTACAAATGAAAGAATCAAGTTGAAGCAAAATAGTATGTTTTTCAAAATTTTACTCTGCCTTCCAATAACCCTTCTTAAAAATTAATTTTCAACCTACAGTTTTCAAAGGCACCTAACGTATCTAGGAAGCTTTATAATAAATTAATTGTTTTGGTACACAAATATTCATTGCAATATTTTTCTATTTTTTTTTAATTTGTATTTGTTGTATTTTTATTTTGAAATTCATAGTGTTTTCTATTTTTATCTTGGCTCCAATTTTCTTAAATTTTAAATAAGGGGTTTGGGAATAATTACTTTGGAAACAGTCTGTGAATACATCTCCATATTTAATTGCTTTACTGAAGAAAAATTTCATGGAATAAAAATTTCATTCCTCTCTGCCACTTGTTCAAGTGTATTATATATAATTATTATTTTTTTCATTTGAACTTAGTTTTCCTAGCAACTATTTATCTGATAATTCTTAACATAATGTGCCAGCAACTTATGTAAACCCACAACCAATATGACTGCATATTTTTCATGTTAATTTGAATTTATCTTGGCATCTTATAATACCATCCAGTGCATTGGCAAAAAAAATATTGAATGACTTAACTTGGGACGTCCTCCAAATTTTCTTTTCAGTGGAAATTCCCTGCAAGCTATGTCTAACTTTTAAGACATTACAAAAATGATCAGAAGATTTTGCAGATGTTTAACATCTTGCATGTTACCACATATGTTAACAAGCATCTGATGTTCAGTCCTGTCAGACGTACATGGAAATAGAAAGCTGAAGACAGAATCTGTATTTATTTGGAAGGGCATCTATCATGTCCTGGTATAACAAGAAGTTTCTTTTCATTTAGTTTTTGAGTTTCCAGAAGAAGGCACAAGCAAGCAATCCCTTTAGAAGTTTCTTTTGCAAAAGCCCTGCTAAACCAGCTAGTAAGATTTTTAGGTCAAAATGCAGTAAAAGATTCAGCTCTGCAGGCTTCAGCACAGCGCGTGACGAGCACCTGGTGCCTCAGAGGCAATGCAGGGCAGCCACACAGTTTGACACGGTCATAGCCACAGCAGAGCTGTATGATACGCATTTTAAAACATTCCTGTAAGCAGCATCTGGATCCCAGGCTCCCGTAGCCCCTTTTTGAGGTGGCTGCCTGGCTCTCCACCATCAGGGGCACCTTCTTTGCCCTCTGGGGGCACCCAGCCCCCTAACACGAGGGTCAGCCTGAGGTCCACTTGCCTGCCATAGGCATCTAATTTAGACATGATTCATAAAACCAGGAGTCTGCATTCCCTTTATGGCAAACAGAGTAGGTGCCTTTAAGGATTTCTGGGCAGTTAAATGACTAAAATAGCCTAGGGAAGATGACGTACATTCTTGCCCTTCTCCCTTGCTCCCACACACGCTTATGTACGTATGCACACAGCGAATCCAAAAGATAAACTCTGCAGGACTGCTTTTCTTTGCAATAAGATCTTTCTGAGTTCTAAGTTTTTATGCATTAAATGTGTGCAAAAACGCCTCCAAAACTTTTATTTATGGCTATTGAAACCTAGTAGCACTGGGATCGGAGTGAATGCCCTCCTTTGCCACACATTAATAATAAATGCTGTGCAGCACTAGCCAGTCAGTTGTTTTTCAGTGTACTCCTGCTCCCAAAGCTGCTTCTGTATTTTATCCAAAACTTCTTTAAACTGAAAAGCATTCCCTCCCCCACAGGAAACACAAAGCAGATATGCTGATATATGCATATACAGAGATAAATGTGAATAACATGATAAACCTTCCAATACATTACCTGAATCTGAAGGGGAAAGTAGGTGATATTATGTTTGCTGATACTCCTTTTCAGATTTGAGTTTCTTCAGTCACTTCCCAGAAACCATGTGTCAATCATGTCTAACCTACGGGATCCAGAACACTTCCCAGCTTCCAAGTCTTAATGCGTGCCTCCCACACTCTGGTGTGGAGTCAGAGGCACAGGCCAGCTCATCCCTCCTATACCACCAGGAAAGTGTAGCAGCTGTGTTCTGCTGAAGGAAACCCAAACATGCAGGCCAAAAGCAAGCTCCTGGTGGGGTCCCTGTTCTGGAGACCTGAAGATTCACGATGCTAGGCCATGCCAGGGCACCTGACTGAACAGGAAGCTGCAGCACCCCAATAAATTCACAGTTGAGCCAATTATGGCACGGACAGTGGACAGGAAGTTGTGAATGCCCCACCCCTGGAAGTGTTCAAAGCCAGGCTGGATGTGGCTTGGAGCAACCTGGAAGGTAGTGGAAGGTTCCCTGCCCATTGCAGAGGGGTTGGAACAGGATGATCTTTGAGGTCCTTCCAACACAAACCATTCTGTGATTTTGTGATTCTAAGTGCAAAGTTAGGATCGTTAGAGATACCAGAAAGCCCTGTAATCCACTCCTGATGGGTCTTGGCAAAGAGCTCCTCGAGCTGCTCAGGCTGGGCTAGTTTTTGACACACCCTGTGAGAGAACTGGAAGCAGCCAAGAAAAGCCACATGAGCGGATATTTAGTGAGCTGAAGGGAGGGAAGTCAGACTGTAATTTCGTACTGTTCTTGGCAGCCAAGTCCTCTCCTGAGTGTTGTCCATAGTTTCTGAAATGTGTTTAATTTACCTTTTGCGCAAGGGGTGCTGGAATATGTGGAAAGGATGCCGGTTCTACATCCTTGGATACCAGCACATGCACCACAGCACACTGCAGAGCTGATGCTCTGCTAAGCTCATGAACTGGAATCCCCCATTACTGGATGGTCTTGCAACACTGTGGAGCCCTCTATTGCTGCCGTGCTACTGGCAGGTGAGATGTTCATCTAGCTCTATATTCTGTCTCTAAACTAGGGCCCTGATCACATTCTCAGCGGGTGAATGTAACAAAAATGGCACCCAGATTTACCTTCCTTTCACTGAGGAGCAGTTCAAAGGCTTAATATAGGTTGCAACTGGTCCAGCTCATCTCCATGATTTCTACTTTGTGTCTTGCAGTGAATCTTAAGTTCCATAACCAATTCTGCACATTGTGAAAGTGGACTTCATTTCTTGTTTATTATTTTGCATCTTTCTCCTAGAAAAGACTAAAAATAACTATTGCTAATGCAGAATGAGCAGCCCTGACAGCAGATAGTTCTGACTGCTCAGATTCGAGGCTTGAGGGTTTGATAATAACAGGAGCCTTTCCAGAGTAGCTTTACCTTGACAGTGAAGACATGGACATACTGCACTCCTAGAATCCCACAGCCACATAACCTTATTCAGCCTTTCCTAAAGAATAATTAGAAACAAGGTCTGTAAAATCTACTTATTTCACTACACCAGACTGCTTCCAGTGCATTTCCAGATGTCAAATTCCCTCTACATTCCCAATGCAGGAGCCAAATTCTTTAGCTTCTCTCTGACAATTTCCACTATGCACAGGGATGTGTGATTACAAAAATCTGTAGTGGCTTAACTGAATATGAAAGAAGAACCAAGATAAAATAACATGGATTATTAACCGTTAATTCAGAGAAAATGTAGCACAGTTATAAATGATGCCTAATCATGGATGTGTTTAAGTCATTGTTGAAACAGAGTGCCTGGGGCACAGAGAGGTAAAGTAAGGAGGGATGAAGAAAGATCAGCATTGCAAGGCCATTTAACTCAGTTAATAGACTCCCATTATCACAGTTACTAAAAGCAAACAGCAGTTGTTTCTAAGTATCTCATTTTTATACTGCTGATTCCAATACTTGTTATACTGCTGAAACCCTTGGTCTCTGGATGCATAGGATTACATCAACTTCTCAGCTGTCATCCACTTCTCTCTCTAAAGCAGGCTTTAAAAACAAAATCTCGAAGCAAGCTCACTCGAAACCCTCAAAGCCAGGAGGCAAACAAACCCAGTGTTTTGGGGCTTTTAATGCCATGAATTTCAGAAAATCTCCTGAGTGTTTTTATTTTCTGGGTTTAATTATCTAAGTCAGAAAAAAGGGAAGAGAGGTTGTGTCAATGAGCAAACCTATGAGCCAAATTAACAAGCAGTAAATTATTCATAACAGACGTAGCTCTACACAAACAGAAACATACACAGCAAATAAAACACCTGCAAGGAGACGATCAGAACAAGTATTTTGCAAGGTTCAGGAAGGCATAAAGCCAGCAGTGCAGTGGTATTTCTCAGTCTGGCATTTCCAGAGCTAACTACAAGCAGGAAACATGGCACTCCTCCACTGGAGCAGATTTACTGAGAAGCTCTGGAGAGCTGCTCTAATTCAGAGAGGCCGTCATTAAACTGCTGCTATTCTACAGCCTCCTCAGACACTATCAAACTTAACACAGATATGGGGCCTAGTTATTAAAGTGTTCCTAAGACACCTGTTATGTATGTTAACAAAGCTCAAAGGAACTCGGTAGTTCTTTCTAACATACCATCTCAGTTTTAATTTACACTTTAATTATGTTATTAGCAGCTCAGGACTGGCCAAGGCTATATGTAAACACAATTCAGATGCAGTTATTTTATCTGACTAACTTCTTTTTTTCTATAATCCTGACCACTGCAGTTATAAGGAATGCTTAGTTATAAGGAATGTGTAGTACCACAGATTTGCAAACACACTGCACACTGTGCTTTCTAATCCTAAGGACCAACATGGAAAAAGATTTCTAAATACTCTAAGAGAGACACGCAAAAGTGTATGCCCTGTCCCCACCACTGCATGGAGGCAAGCATCTCGTTACTATCCCTTACTTGACTTGAAAGCCTTCATGGGAGAAGTGCTCAGAAAGACGTATACTCCAAAAGGAGGATGTTCTGGCACAAAGTTAAGGGGCTGTGGATGGCTCTCAATGGGATATCAGCACTAATATCAGTCTCCTTTCTCTGTTCAAACAGCAAATTAATGGGCATACGCACCCACTGAGGATGTTTACGGCATACTTTGCAGACACACAGCCAAAGAGGTCACATTTTGAACCTGCAAATTACTCACACATTTTACATTTTAAATAAAATTGTAGATTTATTGTACAATAGTACAGCATGTGCCTTTTTAACCAAAAGCTCAGCATCACATAACACTTTAATCTTCCATTAAACATACACAGTCCTACAACACAGCTCAGCTCAGCTAGGAAAGCTACATAATGAATTAATTTATTGAGAGTCCTGGCTACGCTGTTCTTAAGGATGTTTACCTAGAGCAAGAACAGTGGCAGTGGTTCTGGTGTTGTAACATTTAATCACTTTAACCTGTTCTCAACACAGTAATAGCAAGCAGTCATCTAGAGCACAACAAACAGATCACTTAAAGGACACCACATTTAATCGCAAAAGTATGGAACGGTAGACCAGAGGATCTCACACACATCATACGGGTGTGGATTAGAAATCTGTTATGAGATCACTTTGATGTAATGTCTGCACTAACTATGCCACAGGAAGACTGGATGCATGACAGGCAGCGTACCGTGATGTGTTGTTTGGATTGAAAATCTTAGGTTTGGAAGAGGCAGACCACGGTGTTCTGTACAAATATACACTTGCCTTATTACATTAGTTTACACTCCTGTAGCCATTTGCCCACATGACAGCAACATCTTGTTATAATTCATTTTTATACCATTTGCTTCAACTTCACCTGGTTCAGTTAAAAACAAGATCATTCCTTCCAGATACAGAATGTGTTCTGTGTTACATCTTGGCCTTTCAAACTGTCATAGACACCCAAGCTGGTGTAACCAGGCATCCTTTATGCACGCTCTTGTGCACAGCTTAGCCACAAGGTGTTATTAAGACACACTCAGATAAGATTCTTTATGTGCCACTGGGGTTTCTCATTGCAATGGAGATTCAAAGCTCATCACTATATAACGACTTACAGTAAGTACCTTTCCTCTGAAATTTGGAATTAAACATCTACAACCGAAATGAGCTACAGATTCATCACAAACTCTTGATCAGAGAGAGAAAGTTTATGCCTTTTTTATTGCTGTTCAGTTTACCAATGTGTGTCAAACCTTAAGCCTGTTCCTTAAAAGGATCAAGTGCTATTTTTATTAAAGAATTTAAAATTCTCGGAAAACAGTATTTGCAGTAGATTTTTAAATACCCAAAGGAGGTAAATTTGGATCCTACACCTGAATATGTGATTTTTCACTTACAGCAGGAGTGTGATAGTGCCCTCTTGATTGGCTCCAAATCAGCATCAGCTAAAATAATATGCTAATCAAAACACAGACAGTGGTATTAAAGAAACAGAGGAAGGAAATCTATATCAAATATCTGATCTTGAATTAAAACAGACTAGCAATATACGTAAGCTTTCAAACAGATGAGATGCTTAGCTTATCTCAAGTAGCATACCAGGAGTCATTTCCGAAGAATTATACCAAACTTGCACCTACTATGGTCCTTGTGTATTCTCTGGCTCTGAAAATTTCGCTCATCTTAGCCAAAATACTATAGTATGTTAATTAAATTATAAAAAACCAAAAAGGGACTAAGAAGCATTGTTTTAAATCAAAGTTGCTTTTGTATCATCTTCAACAATTTTGTGAAAATTTCACCACATTGAAAAAAGTTTCACGTATCTGTCTTGTTTCTAGTTTTAGATAAAAAACAGCAGAAGAAACAGCTCAAAACAAATCCATTTTTGACTTGCGAGACTAAAAACACAGTCTCAGTAGATGTCCAGTTCATGGTCTAAACTGTGACATTTTGGTAGCCTTCAGTGAACAGATGAACTTTTGGCTAATTATCTAGACATCACTGATACAAGTAAAGATGGTTGAAAAGGTAATTATTTAATTAGAACAGACATCACCTGAAATGATTGTTTTTCTTGCTATAAAACAAACACAAGCAGCATGTGATTGAGATGCACTAGCTTATCTTCTTCTCCACTCAGAATTTCTAATTTGCTTAACAAGTAATGAGAAATAATTAAAACCTAATCTTCAAACATTATCAACTGTTTAAGGAATAAAGTTCTGCTATTTCCTGAACTCATTCTATGCCATCTCTAAAAAAAGAATTTATGCAGATTCTTTCTGCTTACTAAAATAAAGTCAGCTTATGTTTCTTACATATTTAAATAGCCCCAACACCAGAGACATACAAAGTGTTATACTGAATTTTAATCCTTGTAAAACATTATTACACCACACACTGTTATTATAAATCTTTTCAATAACATCCATTATAGAACTCAGTAAAGAGCACTGTCTACTACTATGCACTGTCAAATATTTCTGGCAGTATCAGTAATTGACTACAGCATATTTCTTTTTTAAAATCAAGTGTTAACCTACATATTCTGAACTTGCAAATAATACACAACGGATTTTACTGTCATATAGGCTGCATATTAATTCATTTTTTCTGATTTTTATAGAAGAGTAAATTTTCTATAACAATATGAAAGAAAATTAATAACTTATTTATCTACCTAGGAGGCTAGTAGTTATTTGTAATCATATTAATCAAAAGATGACTGAAAAAAATTCAAAGTTAATTATTGTGAAATGCACAAAATCTAGAATATAGGGAGTTTCCACAGTACATCAGACTAAGTCAACATATAATAGATTAAAAGCTGTAAAGCCAAAATCCTCTTTTAAAAATTTAGTGTTTCTGACATCATCTTCCACCATTCCATCAACTCTTCTTTTTCCTCTTCTTTTCTTTCAGACACTGACTCCAGTTCAAAATCAACCTGATTAAGAGAAACAATCAAAAACATCAGTAAGACTTACAGAGAATAACGTAGGCTTTAAAGAGTCATTTATTGAAAGAAGATGCTTAACACAAACATAGGGCTTAGGGAGGTACCTTCTGGTTCAGCCTGGGTTTATTCCAAATTTAAATTTCAAAGCTGATTTAAATATGTGCAATACTCGTCTATGAGTACAATAACTTACCTAAAAATACACACAGGTGAGCAAAACTTCCTAAAGAACCAGACATCTGTCCAGTCTTTGACTTGACTAAAATTTTCAAAGAGTATGGGCCAATTAAATGAAAACTGAATAACAGCCAGCCACATAAATCATATAGCATATTACAAAAAGTATCATCAGCATATTGCTAACACAGATCACAGAATATCCTGAGTTGGAAGGGACCCACAAGGGTCATCAAGTCCAACTCTTACGATCACCATTCTCTAACCAACTGAGCTAAACTCAGGGTAACACCTAGCACTGCAGACCCTCAGCACATCAAAACATGTATTCAATTTTATGCCATCAAAAAGATCCAGGGAGCTTTTCCTAACACATGGCTCATTAATGTAGATACAGTGTGCTAGTTTAGTATATCTTAATGTGATCCACACTAGTGAAATAGCATTTATTGTAATTAAGGGACATCCGCAGCTGTACAGAGAGTCAATTAAAAATGCTTCTGAAACCTTAGATGCAGTCTAGGTCTTATTAACCACACATACTGGATATCTATGCAAAGCAGTGGCCCATTACTACCTTTCTGCACTGGTTTTAAACTAAGCAGGTACTCATTTGACAAATTAGATTAAAAATATTCCTCAATCAAAACCTCAACTTCTCTTACTTTTTATGTTGTGCTATTTGAAGATATTCTGTAATCTTCTGATTGGCTATTCAGACATGAACCAATAAAATGTTTAAGTATTTCAGTATTACCCTTCTCTGTGTCTTTTCATTATAAATAAGACTGGAAAGAGATTAAATGAATTTACAACGAGATTACTCTCAGTGGCTGGTGTATCAAGTGCTGGAAGAGTAATTTCCAGACTTTCTAAATTAGCGCATTCTGAAATATTCTGAAAAATCACCTCCTGCTTCATGTATGTCATGAGGGAAAAAGCGACCTTTTAAATGTATAATAGATGATCAAACACACGTGAGCACTTACCACAACTGCAGGGCTGAAGGGCACAGCCACTTTTTTAGTTATTGCTAGATAGCCTGGTGCTGAGGCTGTAACTTTGTAATTTCCAGGCACAAGCAATCTCCAGTAATCACCATCCTTGGCTGCAGAGAAGAAAACAATCCAGATAAATATGTATAAGGCTAATTAAGCAGCTAAGAAGAAAGGCTCATATGTCAGTCTTTTCTATTCCTGTCAGCGCTTTCCTTTTGACTGCCTGAAAGGATTCTTCCTTCTTTCTTCCTTCTTTTTTTCCTTCAGTAAGAGCTGTATATATATCATATTTGCTTCCTTTCTCATCTACAAAAAAAGATTTAAACTTTGAAGTGGTGCTGAAGCCCCCATGAAAGATTTTGCCTGCGGAGGCTGAAGGCTCCCCATCACACAGAAGAAAAAGACAATATGGGACATTATTCCACTTTAGAAGCACTCCCCAGGCCGATGTAAAGTCCCTGCTTAAGTGTCTGAGATTCAGTTTGCAGTGTGATATGGATTTTTAATGTTCCTCAGTATTCTGATAATCCAAGTGTAAATAAATTTTATTCTCATCTAATTTAAATATGTGAGGCTACTTTTCTTATCTTTCAGAAAAAGCTATAAATCATCATTTCCTAGCATATTCCACATGTATCACCCTTGAAGCATCATTATCAACATGTTTCAGTATCCAGGCATTGTCTAGGGCTTTTTTCTTTGGTTCAGATAAACAAAGAAATTGAAGCTTGAGCCACTCAGGTCAAAGAAAGGCTCCTACTGCATTGTTACTGCAGATCATCTTTTTCAGTCACAGCATCAAAATACATCATCATCTTCTCTATAAATGACCCTATCCCATTTTCACAAAGACTCAGATCTTCCTGTACCAGCAGTAGGCAATTATCTAATTTGTCACAGGCTAATAATTTGAATTTCTCTACCTCCAGAAAACATTGCAGGGCTACTCTAAAGTTCAGCTAGCAGTGCCATTTAAAAGACTTGGCCATGCTCTCGGTACTAGTCCCTTCAATGCCTTTTCACCATATCTGCAGCTATACAGTGTACAAAGGGAAATATTACTTTCATGTCTGCTATTTGCATGGTCCAAAAAATGTCAGTAGTCAGTCCAGTTGTTCCCAGATTTTTCCCTTCATGAAACAGAATGGAAAAAAAAATACTGCTGTAGAATTACAGTAATGATCTATTCTAATTCCTGTCACTGGAACAAAGCAGAATTTCAACTCATAAATAAAGAAGCAGGAGAAAAGCCAAAAATATTTCTCCTTCACTTTGACTGTGCTAATATTCAAGCACTTGTTCTCATCCCTGTTTTGACAATACATGACTTTCAGTCTTATACACACACAATGACATGAAAAGATTTACGATTCGATGCAATGTTCGTATTATAGAAGCATGAGCTTCTCTCTCACATACCTCACTCTCTCCTACCTCAAAATACCTCTTTGCATAGTTTATTCCCTTTTTATTATGCCTGAAAATTTATTTCCAGTCTCTATACATTTTGCCTTCTTGTTTACAGTGACAGAAAGTAGCTAATGTTTTCACAGACTGTTCTCCTGCTTGGCAGAAGTGCTGGCGGTCTCCTTGCAGGTGATGTGCAAACACAAATTGGAGGCACCCGAATATTCTACCAGTCCTGTTTCATAGTATTCTGCATTTCTGTGACAGCATAGTGAGACGTATCATCAAGAAAATGACAATAAAGTAAGCTCATGCATAAAGCAATGACATTTTCTTATTGTTTTTCTAATCAGTATCTTGTGCAAATAAAAAAAACATCGTTCAGGATAGGACAGCATAAGTCTACAGGGAAGGCTGGAAGTTGGCACACTGTGCGAGCTACCTTCTGAACTCATTCCTAGGATAAAGCACAACATCACTGAAGAGGTGACACGCCATTTTCTGTCAACACCAACCAACACAATGCTTTCATCTTTTAGAATCACCCTTCTGAAAAAAACATCACATAATTGTAAACAGCAGAGAGAATTTATCTTGCTGAAGGAAGTTGTGTAAATTGGAAATCTGTCAAGAATTTACATACCAAAAGGTATGACCGAATTGGAAAAAAAAATAATACTTTTGGACTAAAATTTAGCCTTCAAACTCAAAACAGCACTGTTGACAGGGCTTTAAATCCTGGCAGAGCTGTGAAACACTATTTGCTTCACAAATCAGAAGACAGACTAGAGCATTAATAACCAAGACCCACCAGAACGAATTTACACCAGAGACCCGTGAAGTCACAAAAACCAGTCCCAGCTACTCTGAGAGCAAAATACAAGTGAAAGATTCATGAAATCCTGTGGGCAACAAGCTTCTTGAGGCACAATGTACTGTCCTGGCTTCAAAAGAAGCTTCATTCAAAAAGATGTGAAATGGCTCCAGGTTGCTAAGCCAAGGAGAAGCACTGCTGAGGTAGCACACTCACCTGATGTAACATCGTGGCTTATCCCCTCCACAGAAATCGTAGCATTTGCTATTGGATTGCCCTGAAGATCTTTAACAAACCCCTTCACTCCTCGATGAATCTAAAATAAATAAGGTCAGCGACACGTGGTAAATAAAAAGTTCTTAAGAAAAGATGGCTTTTTTGGCAGTGGAGTATCTACTGATATATCTAACAAAGCGTGCTATAAGCCCCACAGTCTACAGGCTGACCACTATCGATGATAAATACTAAATATCATAATGGAACAGAGAGTGAAGAGGAAAATTAATTCATCAGCTAGTTATAATAATATATCTGTGCAATGCAAGTAATTCTCAGAAATACACAGCAAATCATAACACATGTGAACATTCACTTGAAAATGTTTGTCATATGAATGCACTGAAAAGATTTGAAAGAACAGCCTACAGAAAACTTTTATTTTAAGTTTCATCAACTGTAAGAATGTAGAGCTAATAATGGAGATAATTGCTTAAAAGTGAAGCATTAGCAAAGTAAATGCAGTCACTTGGACTTCAATGGGCAATCCCTCTGTGAGATGCTTGAGCTTTCTATTGCACACCCAAAACATCCAGATCTGTGAGCTGGGATCACAGAGAGTCGCAACAGTCCCCTCCTGGCCTGTGGAAGAAGGGCAGTGGTGGGTCATGTCCTTGCTCCTTTTTGTCTCTTAGGCAAAATGCTCCAGGTAACAGCCCCAGCAGTACCTAATCTGTCTGCTCCCACTACACACGGAATTAAAGCACTAATTTGTTCTCAGTGTGTGGAGAGACCAGTCCTGACAGTGTATCTTAAGTATGGTCTGAAAGCAAACTCCTCAAAAGCCAGACACTGAGGATCAACTGGCTTTTCATGTCCAGAAATAGGGAACTCTCAGTCCTGGGAAAACGGAATGTTGGCAACTTGTGTGGAGATGCACCTGATTGGGACCCTGGAAATAAAGCAGTGGAATACTGTGACGTTCAGGCTTCTCTCAGATTCCATGTCCCTTGAAAAGACTTGTGGATCCTAAGTTTTATTTTGAGATATTGATGTTCCCTTTTATGAACCTACATGGTGCATTCAGCTGCTATAGTTTAGTTCAGATTCTTCTAATACACACTGTGGGAGAAGCCTTAGAAAAGTGGAAATTACATATTTGCACTGTCCTCAGCACTCCCAGGAGAGCTGGAGCATAGACCTGGTCATGTTATCCTGCAAGAAGATAAAAACCAATGCCAAATAGACCATCTGAACTTCAAGGATAAAGCCAGTAGCTCTGCAGGAGCAAAGGAAGTTGGCAAAATAGTATCTTATACATGAGCAATTTTGAAAATGCAGTGACAACATAGTTTTGCATGAATCAGAGAAAATTAACCCCTGTGCAAAGGAGCTGAACAATTTGAGATGGATTCCATAAAGAATGGGTAAAAACCTGCAGGATAGGTACAGCTTTTTCCTCAGCCTAGAGATAAAATTTTAACAGAACAGTATAACACTCCAAATATTCAAATATTTCAGATTTCTAGCTAACTAAAGCATTTCTGCATAATTAAGTCCTTAAAGAAATGAATGTATTAATTGATCAGCTCTGCTAAAAAAGTGTGTTTCTCATTTCACAATCTCAGGTGTGCAACCACTAATGATATCAGATATAATTGTAATTTTTAACTACAATGTTCGGGTTTCAGAAATTCTGTACAGTTTAATCCAGCTGCCCAGGTTCCTGTACATCCAGAGAATGATCCATCCCATGTCTGCACACACACTGTAATATCTGCAGAGGGCAATCCATTTCTCTGAGCACACACACCAGCGCTGGGGGAGTCAGTCATAGACTCTGGAGATTTGTATTTTTTTTCATTGAGGAACCCAACACAAATAATTTAAATTAAATGTCTGCAACAGCTTAAGTAGGGAGAGAAGGATTCTATACCGTAAATTTGTCCTTTTCCGCTCTTCTTCCACTTATTTAGAAACACCACACAGGATTTACCACCATAGAGACAAACAAGAATTAAAGCAACATCCGGATTAATATGACATTTTGAATTAGGCATTCACAAAGCACAAAGTTTAGAAGTTTTATGCATGATAACTAGTTTTGCCATCCTCTTCTGTGTTACCTGCTCAATGTAATTTATAAGAGAGTTCTTGTTGTCCTCCCAGTAGCCCTTCAGAGTTTCTTCAGGTGGGAATTTTTCACAGCTGAGCTCCACTGTGATTTCAAAGCAATTGCTGCTGAGGTAATTGAAATCCTGCATTCCTGCAATGCCGGGAAAGAGAGTTAGTGATGCATTTTGCACTACTCTGAAGTAAATAAGGGGGGGACACATTAAATGCTGGGACTATTAAGAAAAGAACAACCATAAATAACAATTGATGCAGCTCCATTTCATCTGCTTAATTTTGAATTCAGAAGCTTTAAATCAGGGAAACCAATAGGACAATTAATTCCAAAATACATTTTCTTCCCAGGGAAAGTTTAGAAAAGCTTTGATAAATACCCTGTATACTTTCACTTGATGCTGCACCCGGCCCATATACTTCTAGCTCACACATTTTTGGATAGCTGATATATAAATTACATTTTTTCTCTTTGGGAAAGAAAATTTTTTCAGATTATGGCTAAAATATTTCCATATTAAAAAACAAAACAAAAAACAAACAAACAAACAAAAAAGATTATCACGCCAATAAGAATGGCAATTAATTATAAAGCAAATTAAACATAATAAAGTGACATTGAAAAAGAGTTTTATAAAGACAGGTCAAAAACATGTTGGTTTTTTTTTCTGAAAATATAACATTTCAAGTTAGTAACATTTTACGTGGAAAACATGTCCTTGTCAAGATTTTCTGCATAGATTTCAAATATTCTCCACCAAAAAAAAATACAAAAAACTTCCTAAAAAATTTATTGATATGGAAATTTTTCTATAGATAGGTTTCTCCTACCCACTCAATGACTCTGCAAAATCAATACTGGATAGCCTTCAAAAGAGAAGAGAAATATCATTATAAATGCAACTTTAATAAATGAAATTTGAAAACATAAGTAGTATAGTAGCATCATCACTAAGAATAAAAACTTGATGGAGAATATGCATTCTTTTACATTTCCAAGCCCCTCCTCTTACTACGTGGATATATTGGCTATTTTCTTAAATTGGTCAACCAAAATCCAAGGAGGTTTCCAGTTTTGCAATTGGATCAACCAACTGGAGATGGACAGTGGCTGTCCCCAGGAGGGTCATAAATACATGCTTTGCAGAAGCTGATGTAGAACTATCCCTCACCGTCTCAGTCTGTCTAGCTAGCAGAGTCAGTGGATTCTCAATTGGAGGCCCGAAAAGAAAGTGGCTGTCAAGCCTTTCGAGCACTCCCATGGAGGTCACTGAGGGATTTAGGAGTGTTTCTAGGACAGCTAATTCATTCAGCCCTGTGCTCCCCTACGCAAGCTGCATATGAGACCTGATGAAGTCTCTCCACTGAAGCACCAGCGCTGCTCACGGGTCCGTAACTGCCCGGGGAGCTGATGCCATATCCCAAAGAGAACCCCGAGGGCAGCCAACAGACTGAGTCAGGCGGGATTTTGCCAGCACACTAGGGTGAAGACGCTGCTTGCAACAAGACTCCCAACTACTGATGGGCACAGGGATTTTTCTGATTGCTGAAATAACCTTTTTATTCCTGAACCTTTTTTTAAGAAAAATGAGGACACAGAAGGAAAAGGCTCCTGGGAGGGATGGCTCTGATGAAGCAGCAGGCAGAACTCTTAGATGGACCATTCAACAGTACACAGCAAGAGAGCAGTGGAGTCATGAGTAAAATCCTGACAGCAGTGCTGACTATCATGCATCTGTTCTGGACACAAGATAATGCTGCTTTTGTTGATTTTTGTACTTCTTCTAAAAGAAGGAAAGAATGCATGAAGAGGAGAATAGGGAGCCGAAGGTCACGATGTAATTTTACTCTGGTGACGGCAATTCTTGACCATTACTGTTCCAGTTCTCAGGAAATTTCTCCTTCCTCCCAAAGTTTTACTCAGGGATGCCCTAGTTTCTCAAGAACAGAATAAAGAAGCAGTATATTTTCCAGTTTTGTGTACAATGTCCATATCCTATAGTTTTTTTTCCAGGTCCCTGCCTTGTCCAAGGTTTATGTGCTGTTCCTGAAAAAAATCAGCTTTTGTATCATTGAACTGCAGGAGATGATCTGAATCTCTGGGACAGAGAATGGGGTGAAGCTGGCCAAGATCTAAACTGTGGCCTACCACATATGTAATCTGGAGTGCACTCATTACCTCCCTCTTCACTGTGGTGATTAGGTGCAATACCCAAGAAACCAAAACATTGCTAAAGATTTATTCAATATTGCAGCAACTTTGCTGCCACTGGTCAAGTTCTCTAAGTGCCCTATCCCTCCTCCTTATGCATGTGGCATGTATCACATGCATGCACATCACCACACTCCCAAAACCTCTCGCTGTGACAAAGTGTAGCACTTTCTCACGCTTTAACACTCTCTGAAGATCAGAAAGGCTTAGATACCTCAGATATAACTCAGATTCAGCAATGAACGCCCTTTATTGCTGACCATGAGTAGGACTTTGAAACTGAGAACACAAAAACTTCTCTGTTGTGCTACTCTAGTGACCAGAGGGGCTGTAGTGTCTCTATGCTAGTGCTCAGAAAAATAAGCTTAGAATATGGGAAAAAAATTAATTTCTTCTGGTTTTAATAAAGGAACATCAAGATTCATAAATAAAGTGGAATGTGCAGGGTGTCTCCCTGGCATCCAGGCATCAGAATTGCTTAAGACTTTGATCTCCAAGCTACAGCACTAAGTTAGTTCAGCTTCTACACATAGAAAAACCAGCAACCTTTAGCAGGACAGGATGTACTTGAATGGGGAGAACATGAATGCCTCCTACATGTGATAAATGAAATCCTAAAAAACACCTAACACTGCTTCCAAAACTGGTAATCCAAGTCTGGAATTAGTTGAGTGTCAAGGGTGATTTGAGAGTATCTGAAAATTTTAAAAAGACACTTAAACAGTAGCCTAATAGTACATCAATGTAAGCTGCTTTGAAAAGCTATTTTTGTAATGACATGAATCTGATTAGACTCAGGTGACTCTGTAATGATAGAAAAAGCAGAACAGGCACTTGGCTAAGTAGTAATTGATTACTATCTGTTCTTCTCATTTATGGTTCCAAATAGGTACACCACACAAAAGGTACATTAAAAAATCATTAAGGACATTGAAAAGTTATACAGTCAACAGCTAAGGACATGCCAAAATTAAAACTGTTTGTGCAAATTAAGTTGGCTTTCTTGTGCATGAGTGAAATCATTAATTACATACTGAGAGGGAGAAGGCTGCTGTTAAAAACAGCATGGTTTTTATGTACAAACTTGTTTCTCCCCAGAGTCTGATGGCTAGAAGAGCCATTCCTGAACACAGAAGAATGACCTCTTTGCTTGCTGTGTTTGCAAAACCTGCACAGATCAACTAATTACATGACAACTACTACAAATGTAACAGCACTGTGGCCTCAGACGTAGCACAAAGGTGCCCTTGGGGGGAACTTTTCTCTGTACCCTGCTCTACAGAAGGGAGTGACTACTAAACGGTAATGTCGAGAAAAACCTCACAGAAATGTGTATTAAGAGAGAGAAGCAAGTGTCAAATATTCCTCTACATCATCCACTCTCTCCACCCCAAAAGCCTGAAAGGGGAATTGCCACCTGGCATGTGGTTGGTAAGGAAACCCTGAGGTCAGACAAAAGGGAAGGACAGAACATAAACTCAATGGAGAGTTCCTCCTCACTTCCAGTTGGAGCAAAGGACTGTTACCAGATGTTTCTGCCACAGATGTTCAGCCTTCCAACTGAAAGAACCCAGGTATTCAGAAAGACGTGAAAAGCAACCCACAGTCACATGAGAGCCATCCACATACTATCCCTGCAGACCGAAGAACCAGTGAAGGTGGCTGCTGGCCCCCCTGCGGGGCTGTCTTTTACAGAAGGTACAAGTCCCTGAGGATCAATTACAGGGGCAAAGAATTGGTGTTGCACACCTGAGGGCACCATAATAAGCTCTGCAGGGCAACGGCTCCTATAGGAATTCATTAGAATGAAAAATCCTTTCCTAAGTCAGAGCTCTTGGTCTGATAAGGTGCTGTCAAAGGCAGAACCTAGGAGATGACCAGGAACAGAGACAGAGAATGGGCAAGCGTGGATACTGGAGCTGTGTTCAGTGGAGAAAGGAATCTTCAGTAGAAGGGTGAGAAAGGAAGGGAAAAGGGGAAAGTGGGGGAAAAAAGCCCAAAGGAACCCAAGGGTGCAAAGGTAGAGAAGCACCACCTTAGCTCCAACAGGAGCAGATACAATGGAGACAAGGTCTTCTGAGTTTCTTTTGATAAATTCCTAACCCTGGTAAGGATTTACAGTGGAATACTTTCCCTAAAGCAACATAAATGGCTTTTCAACAGCTTATGCTGCTGCTAACTTTGAGTTCATTACCACATGAACAGCAAAAGATCACTGATACCATCAAGAACTTCATTGCCACATTCTGGTTTTCAGATGGAGCTTTTCAGATTAAAACTTCCCAGAAAATTTTCACTTGAACTGAGCAGTGTTTAGCTATTTTCCTTAGCACTAGACATAGAAAGAGCAGCACTGTTTTCACTGAATTATATTTGTTTTTGTATGTCAGCAAACACTGCCATGGAGGTTTTGTTCTACACTTTAAGAAAACCCCCAAACCAATAACAGATCCATTCTGTATGGTCCAAAGTATATTGTTATCTCTCTATTTTTCATTAGCTGCACCATATTAGGATGATAGATCCTGCTTAGCATTAGGATTCCTGCCTACTAATGTCTGTACAAATATGACAAAAAGAAAGGCCTCACTTGGGGAATTAGCATTCTAACTTAAAATAAGATCCAAAAAGAGGAAATCAAACTTTCTGAAAAGTTTTTCCAATGGAAAAACGTGTCTTTGCCATGTGCAGTTTAATGAGAATCAAAGCATTTCATCAAAACAATGGAAAAACTGCTTTTCATAGCATTTTCTTAAGGAAAAATAAGATGAAGTTAAATATATCCATGTTTTTATAGCTAATATTTAGTATTTCATTTTTACTGAATTGAAGTAAATTTTAACTATTAAACTTCTCAATATTTTCTTTATAATTATTTTTTCCAGCTTTTGCAAACCTTGGTTTTCAAGGGTGTTTTAATGGTTCCAATTCAAAGCCTGGAAAGCCTCACACAAAGAGATATTTTGGGGTTTTAGTTATATTCAGAAATTTCAGCATTTTACTTCACACTCAGCCCCTGGTGATGACTGGCTGTGTGAGCACTACCAGTCGTTGTTCTGTTTCTAATTTCTTCACAGGAGCTTACATATTTTCTTCTTTTAGTACCACCTTTACTGCAAGAGAAGCAGAGTTAGGCTACCACTTAGGCTGTCTAATGCTTTTAGAGATTCCTACTCACTTCAGGTAAAAATTTAAAATTCATTCCGAGACTGTAATTGAATATCAAGAGAAAAGCAAACAATAAAACAGTTATGTGTGTTCAAAGTTATCCAGTGTAAATCAAAAAAGCCAAAGCACAGGCAAATCACTCCAACACAAACTGGGTTGCTAGCTCAGAAATCTTCAGCTCAGTTTTCACTCCCAGTTTAGCAGAGGCAGAACACTCTAAGATTTAGATATCCCAAGACCTGTTTGCCTCAGTTTACAAAGATATCCAAATTCTTAGTAGGAAGGAGTGAGATGTCTTATTTGAATTGAATGTCTCATTTCAGGCTACTCTTCAAGACTTCTGGAAAATTGGTCTGGACATGCCCACAGTAGCTCTGCTGCTCCTTTTAGCACAGAAGGCTCTACCAAAGTGTAGGGAAACAGCACCTGGGCAGGAATCAGGCACTAACCAAGCCACAAAGTATGGAGATGCAAGTGCAAGTATCTTCATGGCTGGTTTTGTTCCCATTAAAACCCAAGGCCAAATTCCCATTTTCTGTAACACTTCAAAATCAGGCAACCAGGCTTCCCCACTTCCTCCAGCTTGGATGCCTTTGTTGTTGAGGTTTAAATGAACCACCAGCAGCCTGCTCTAATGAAGGTTTGTCAGGGGATTTTTCACTCTTTTCTTAACCCCTCTCCCTCTCCCCAAAACTCCCTTAATATTTCATGATAGCAGAGCAATCACTTGCCCACTGTAGATAAATTTGCAATGACCTGAACCCTGAAGAAACACTGTAGAAAAAGCAGTAAAAAGGAATATCTTAACAGTTATCACGGTGAGCTTTATGGGATTTTATACTGTACTGTGGTGAGTGATCAGCCTTTGATTTAGCCTTGACCAGGCCAAAAGCTGTGGATAACATAACTCAAGCTGAGGATAGCCAGTGACACGGACCCCCGTGGGGTGGGCTCACCTCCTGGGACACTGTACCACGCACCACCATTAGTTGTTCCATCCACAAAGCTGCTGTCATCATCATTTTTACGACACGGTGGTCTGTTTGGATCAGACATAGCAGGGTTAAAAGAAGAATAACTGCGAGCCAGGCTTTGAAAAATAGCATCATCGGGGCAGGAGCTGTACTCATGAGCACTGCCTAGGGAGGAAAAAAATTCCAGGAACAAGGATTATTAAAAGTGACTAGGCTCACAACTTAGATTACCAGAACTCTGCAGCAGAACTGTGCCTGAAAATTCTATGTACACAGGTAGGTGTCCTATAGCATCACAAGTTAATATAGCATTATCTTAATAACGTTAACATTTCCCCATTACTTCATCAATTGTTGCCCTGTCATTAAAGTGGCTAATCACAACAGTTTCAATGTTTATGAAAATACTACTTTAAAAGTGCACCACAAAACCTAAGCTATTCTAGGCTTTAGATATTTTTTAGAAGAACACACAGTACAAAAACACTGATGTCTTCCTAAACAGTTTTACAGTTGGATATTAAAAGGATTTGCAATTAAACTGTGATAAAGTCAACTGAAAGAAGAGAATCACAAACAGTATCATCATTTCATGAAACTTTAGTCATGTGTTCATCCCATAGTAGCAGAAAAACTAATATTGCTGCATGCTATATGATAATATCTCTGCCACAATGTGATCCTTTTTATAAGGGACCAATACTGAAAATGGCAACAGTGATAGTTGTCTCTGTTAGCACACTACTGCTTTCAGAAATTCACTTTCTACAGGTGCAAGAAACCTTAGCCTTTCTCACATCTTTCTCACTTCATTTAACAGGGTATGAACAGCCTCAGATAATTTAAGAGCTAAGTTGCCTTGATTAATATATCTGAGGTACTATGATTCCCTCAGGTATTACATCATTTTTGTCATGTAAATCTACTGAAACAAACTATCATCTTCAAAACTAGAAAATATGGTTATACAGTGACTAGCTTTAAACACGTGATTAATATGATAAAATAAGTCATTACAATGCAATGACTATAAATAATGTCTATAAATATTGTTTGCAATGTTTATATGTTTTTGCAATGTCTTATGGTTTTGTTTAAGTTTTATAAGTGGATCCTAGCTAGCAGTGAAATAAGTATGGAATGAAATTTCTATCTCCTACTATTTCGTGTTAACTTCTATTTACATACCACTCCGAGTCTCATCATAAGGATAATTTGCAACGAGGTCTCCTCCATGAAGATTGGCAGAGAGCACAAAGGGAATATCCATAATCCAGTGAATGACACCTTTCGTTTCAGGAGCAAGCTACAACAAAATAGCATCACATTACCAGCAGTTACAAATCAATAATCCAATGCGGAAACATTTAATTAAATACAGTGGGCTTAACTACTATCATATACGCTGTGCAAGACAGTTAAATTAACAGACATTTTATTCTGGCTTCAGAGAAAATTAAATCAGTCCTTTACATTAGATTTATAATTATATTAAATGGATTAATGTAAGTTCAAAACTGGTGTCAGTTATCTCAGAATGAGACTACAAATAAAGCAATCTCCATCTTTTACTTCTTCCCATTATGGATAAAAAAAGCCTACCCAATTTTAAACAAAGGAAAATAAAATAATTAAAAATAAATGTTGGTGCAGTCTTTTCTCTGCATGGAAAGTAAAATTACTTTATTAATATTTTGAATTTGAAGACAGAAAACAGCTATTAAGGCCACAGTCCTATGGGACTGCAGTCACAACACTCGATTTTCTAGAACTTCCTCTGGGGGTAAACACAAGAAAATAAAAATCCCTCCAGATATACAGCTGCATATTAAAGGCTTAAACTTTACAGAAATACATGTGTCGTATGTGAGAATAGCTATCTAGCTAGCAATAATTAAGCACCATACACAAGTGAATTTCTGACAATGGTAAAAATGCAGAATATTTGCAAAAACAGCTTAAAATCAAGAGAAGGCTATAAAAAAAACCATAAAACATCTTTTGACTGAGAAATTGTCTGAGGATTAAGATGGATCAAAAGAGTTTACTACAGCAATCCATTTTGAGGAAAAATTCAAGAAGCATCAAATGGATAAATTTAACAAAATGAACAAAATATTCAGAATCATAAAGACCATACACACAGCTCTTAGAGGTCACTACTGCTTGCTTACATAAAAGGGAAGAGAGGGGCATATAAATGACCTGACATTCAGCCCCTACTTACCTTGGGATTCTGGTCCACGGCTTTTTTCATGTTCTTCAGAAGATGGTTGTTTGGGCCACCTTCCTTCTCATTAACATAAACTATTCTATCAAGATCGGGGAAATTTCGGTTTAGATCTATCCCTTGGGCATTGCTTCGACCAACAAACCAGTCTTTAAGTTCACCAGGCTAAATGAGGAAAGGGAACAGAAAGAGAAGGGAGATGAGTAGATTCAAGAGATTACATATCAAGCTTTATATGGATATGTTTACTTCTCATGTGCTTGAGAATAAGAAGGGACCATGTGGAAGTAAAAACTCCTGAGGCACCAAGAGCTGAGTCAATCACTCTTATGCCTTCCTAGAGCTCTGTGGGGACAAAACCAACCATTTCACTGAGGGTCTTGCAGGACAAGGTTATTCTCATATGGCACACTTGGACTAAGAATGGGTAAAATTACCAGCAGTATTAAATTTTTCAGTGCCAGCTGTGTCTTCCCCCAAGACTTGGCTTTTCCCCATTGCCTCATGCCCTGACTGTGAATTACAGATCCCATTTTAGTGAGACTCAGAGCAGCTGTAGATTTATCTGCCAGCCAAGGAATGTCTGCACTTGTTTCAAAGTTCCTCTAAATAACTCCAGGGTAAAGAAGGACCTTAATCTTTACTTGAATCTTTTATTTTTATTGTGTCTGTCAGCCTTGTTCACTGAAATGGTAGCAATGAGAATTTTTGCAAAATTATTTCTTTAAACTGATTCTCTAAAATAAGTTTTGGATTTCATTAAGGAAATGCCTTCAGAATGCATAGTTTCCCCTAGCTTCTCTCCGAAAGCTTTCAGTACTCTTTAATGGAGATTTAGTTTGGTTACTGGTTTTAATCTTGGGGTATATTGAATCTTCTGTCACACTCTGTGTACAGGATCAAGATATTCTAAATTAGAACAGCAGTATTAAATTGAATCTTATTAAAAATCATATTTAAATTGTAAGGCAACCATATAAAAGCAGGTGTATTTTGGCTAAGGAGCAAAAGTTTCAAATAATATTACAGAACCTCTGCAGAGAGATTTTTCAAATTAGTAAAATGCCACACCAATCTGAGGACAGCTTCTGCTTCACTGCCACCAGAGGGAGATGTACGACCGAATATAAAGAGTCTGTGCATATTTTTAAAGATTTCATGAGAATCAGTTCAATAAAGATCTTAATAAAGTTTGACTTATTTAATCATAAATAGTCACATGAGAACTTTCCACATTTCAATATTAATTTAAAAAATAAATATACCTTGTAAGCAAGGAAATTCTTATTTTTGTTTATAACAAAATACACACCAGAATCTGTATAACAGGGCTATTATTTGACTTCCATTTGCCCATTATGTATTATATGTTTCTTGACTGAGTCATCACCCTAAAATGCGTACTAAATTTTCTTGACTAATAACCTTAATTAAAGTACCTCATGCATGAAATTAAGAATCAAAGTTATTCATATTAAAAAGATAGCTCATAAGGTTTGTTGTTTTGGGACCAAGCTCTGATGAACATGAAAATACTTTTTCTAAGTGCATTTGCATGGGAATATCCTTAAAGAAAACAAACTTTCCCTTTTCTAGCACTTTTGAAACATCATTTCTTACTAGTTTAGGAAGTTACTTGTTTAAGAAGCAGTTCAGTCAGTGAACTTAGATGAAAGAATATTCATGAAACATAAACATCATTGTATTTTTAAAATCACAAGAGAGAAGGCTACTTGTTGAAAGCCAAGCATAAAATCCTCCTTGTTAAACATAACAAGCCTACTGTACCATTAGGAAACACTTCAGTTTTGGTGTTCCACTCAACAATCGCCACCAGGAGTCCATGTATCTGTAAAACTGTTAGTCCAAGTGCCATTATGATAAAGCTGACAGACATTGATAACTGTTCTTATACATGCAGCCTTACAAACCTGGGATGCTGCCTTCTCAAAGCCATCTGGGTTCAAAGATGGCATGATATGGATACGTGTGCTATGGATCAAGTTGATAATAGTATCATTTCCTTTCTGGTATTCATTACACAAGTACTGCGCCAAGAAGATGAGCAACTCCCTTCCAACAGCTTCATTCCCATGCATATTCCCAACATATTTAAATTCTGGCTCTCCTGCAAGAAAAAGGAAGAACATGTCTTAGAACAACATACAAAAATCACCCATGGACTGGATCACACAGCACACCTGAGATGTGGGTATGACTATTACTACAGCTGGGCATGGTATTCCCAGGAAGCTTCAAACCCCCTTCAGAAAAGTGGATTTAGGGCTTTTTCTAAACTCCGGCTTAACAAATGCTAATTAATATTCAGCTGTTTGCCAAAGGCAGAGTGAAAAGAACAGAGGACAACACAGTGTGCCAAAACAAATGCTAAGCGCTAACATTAACATTACTACTGTTGAGATCTAATGCAGTTGATGCAGCAATACTACAAAAGTGTGTCTTGATTACGTAGTTTTAAAATATATAAACTGACACTAACAGAGCTTCTTATCTTCACTGTTCTCTCCAAGATTATTATTAATATAATTATTAATATTAAGCTTATTGCACTACACATGCATTAAACTGCAATTCTTTCACGAAAGCAATGCCAGTGAATAGCTGTTGATCACAGTGATCTGAAAAATCTTACTCAGCAGGTGTTTTGGATATTCAGCTCAGACTTTATGAACCAAGTGCAACAACCTAATTCATAAAATCAATCATTTCCATTTAACATTCTAATACATAGAATTAAATGTATGCTTAAATATTCCATATATATAATCTATACAGAATGTTTATGTGTATATTTAATGCAAATTTTATACATATTACACAGCTATACAATACACATATTAAATGTGTAACATATATTCAATAGATATTCTCTGTATAAAAAAGCTATCCAATATTCCCAACTGCTACTAAGTCTCATTCTCATGACTGTGGACATTGAAACCACACAACATATATCTTACAGAGCAGTGAAAGATTCACCTTTTAAAAGACTACATTTTGGGCCCTCATTCCAGAGAGGTTTTAGTGTACATGTAAGCTGAATGAGATCAAGAAGGATGTCCTGGAACTAAAATGAGGAATATGCTATTTTCTAGGCTGAAGCTCCTTTTCCCTTATGCTTTCCATTTTAAAATGCAGTTCTGTTGTAACTGCTTTAATCAAACATTCAGTTAATTATAGGCTCTGGATAGTCTTCAACCACACTTTGTGATAGCCTTTAGCACTATTAGAGGCGCAAATTCAAGCCAGGAAAAGCGTTACACAAACAAGACCTAAGTAATTGTTAATCAAGCATGCAGCCGTATCTACTTACAACCCTTCAGTCTGTGCTTGTTAACCTTAATCCAGTGATAAGATGCTAGCAGGCAGAGTGCTATTAATACCATGACTTCCTCTCCTTCCAGCTAAATTAGTTTTATAAATATGGATTCATCCCTGAAATGTTTTGCTAGACAGGTTTAAAAGTTTTCTAATTTGAGGGAAACAGTTTTACCTTCTCTGACACAGAATGCCATTACTGTGACTAAACCCCTCCATTTCCTCTTTTGGCATTGAGATCCTATTTACTGTTTCTTTCTATCTGCTAATACCAGGGAATGCAAGAGGTTTAATCATCAAGAGTAATCAGACCACGCAATCAACCTGATCCCATGAAAACAGATGGATACTATATAATGAAATACGCAGCACTGCACACCACATGTACTCAGAATACTCACACACACGTATATTGGTGTGTTACTTAAGGGGAAAATACTTCACAAACTAACAGGCAAAATTGTTACTCCCGTAAATATGAACATAGCTGCATTTTGCACCTGTGTTTTTCCCTAGGACATACATAAGGAAGCCTGAAGGAGAAATGTTTTCTTTGGATTCCCAGACCTGCACATTAATCCCCACCCCCTTTCTCACCCACTTGAATTGTACAGGCCTGGTTCAAACGAGTGAAGAGAAACATATGTTTCCCACAGGGTATTATTTGGCCTTTGCCCCTAAGAATCATTAACAGTGTTTAGAAGGATTCATGGAAACAGTCACACAGGGTCCACAGTGAGCCAAGAGTACCACCTCATATCTTCAGTGGTAATGACCCATCCCAAATGAGCCAGGAAGAGGTAACGAGTCACTGGAAATATAGAAAGTGTTTCCTATGAAAAGTGATTGAAGAGGTCAGCCTCATTTTCCTTAGGTCAAATACACCAATCATCATGTCACAGAGGACTTGGTCAGGAGAACAGAACTTCCCAATGTCACAAACAAGGGAGTGATTTTCAGTGAAACAATGACAGTTCCTGGAGTGATAAAGAAAAATTACATAACTCATAACAGAAAGTGTGAAACCAAGTATTCAAAGAATCCTCTTAGCACTGAGGTGTCAGCACAACTCCCAACTTTTGCTAGCAAATCAAGAGTTAAAGAAATACCTAAAAGCAAATGCAGAAAGAATTAAAAAAGGTAACAGAGAGCTGAATAACAGCTCTGCTTCAAAATGTAAATTCTGTGTTTATATTTTAGCTCCCTTGGGCATTTTCTTATCCCTGTCTCTGAAGCAAAGAAACACATCTCCTATCCATCCTCCGGCTGCAGAGAACAAGGCTGCCTGGTCCACACCCATCCACGCCTCTGTCAGCTCTCAGCCCTGCCCATTTTCTTAATTCTAGGCACAGCAACCAAAGAAATACTGGGTTTCGGCTCAATATAGGTATTGAATTTCATACTGTATCCAAAAATCTTAGGAAAACTCATTCATTTCATCAATGCAATACAGCCAGCATTCCATGCCCACTACTGCAGCAGAAAGATCCAGCTGCTGCAGCTGCTGCTGCTGCTGCTCCTCCTCCACTGCATGGGCTAATAGATACCTCAAAAGCCAAGGATGCCAGCCATCAGGTCATTCAGCCTTAGCACTTTATGGTTTCCCTGGCCTATTCACAGAATATGTCCTGCCACACCATTTCCACAAGTTTCAGCCTTCTGTGGAAAACAGCCCAGCCCATGGAGAAAACAGCCTGTGGGTCACCTGTTGCCAGCACGCTACTTAGCTAGAGGAAGAGCTGCTCTTCCCATTAATCCTTCATGAGCATTTAATGCAGACCTTAATAACCCTTTGTAAGTCCTGTAACTGCAATTGCCTCATAGAAATTTTAATTTTTTTTAAATTAAAAGACTCTGTGAATGCCAATGTGATGAAGAACTTCTAAACAGTGTCTTCAAACCAGTAGAAAAACTTCTGTTCCACTGCAGAACTGGAAGTGGCTTTAAAGAAGAAGAAGCTTGAAGAAATAATAACAGCCTTTTCTCATTTATTTGACCTCCATAGAAAAAAGTAAAATTGTTTTCATGGATTCCCAGGGTCTAAGCTAAAATAAACACAAAGGAACATTTACATTGTCTGAATATTTAAAATTATTCTTTAATGAATTTTATTAATTTTCTGACAATAAATCTTGACAAATGATAGCCTGTCATTCACAATAGCAAAAGTATGTCTTGCAAACAATGTATGGCATTTATAAATGCTTACACCTAATTTCAGCTCAGATATAGAGGTTTGTGATAAGGAAGGAATGAGTGAATTCTAACATAAGAAATGAAATGCAGCAATCAAGTTTATAAATATCTTAGTATCTCTGGTGAAACCTAAGCCATCACATCATTATGGCTTTCAGCAGGCTTTTACATCCCTCTTAGATAGACTACGTGTGGTACATTACAACCTGATGAACAATTGAGGAAAAAAGGTATTTTAAAATGTCATGCTTCTCTGGTGCCTGGCAAACATTGTGAATGTCACCATTCACTTCTGCAGTCACTGTCAGCAAAGGTCTTCCACAGTTTCCTAGGAACAGCTTGTACATCATTAATGCTAGGCAGGTCATCCAATTAACAGTGACTAACCACTGCCATTTTCAGGTCAGGCTGTATTCGTACAGTAAAGACAGTAATTTTCTAAAACATAGGGACAAAAAGTTTAGCACCTGCTAATTATATATCCTATGAGTCAAGGTAACGTCATGCCACTAGTCATGGCCTAACGTCAAGCAGTTAGCCTTAAAATGTACAGTATTTCACTCATGGAACTGAAAGCCATATGGGAGAAAAACAATTAAGTCCCACGAAGTTTAAGTGCTTAAGGAACTCTTTTGCAAACCAGCCTCAAATATCCTTAAAAATTGAGTCCTTCTGCTTTCCTGTATTTCTTATGGAAAAACCAACAACATTCCTGAAATAACAGATTTAGTGTTTCTGATTACTTACAGTTGCTTGTCATTTTTAATATGGCAACGAGCAAACTTCTCTTGTAGATAAATGGCAGAAAAAATCACAGAACCTTCACTGGCGAGAAATTAATTCATTAAATGTTATTGAAGACTTTCTTATGCTCCAAATTTTTATTAGTATTTCAAAGAGAAAAAAATCATCTGGAGATCAACTACATGAAAACCCAAAGATTATAAAATGGGTTTCTCCTTCAAATACAAAAAAAAAAAGAGAGGAAAAGAAGAAAATAAATGAAGATGCAAGACAGAAAAGTGAAAAAATTAGATTTCCAATACCCTGTTAACTAAATGTCTTGAACCTGCCTCAAAACAGCATTTCAATGGAAATGTTGATCTCCACAATTTGTGCAAAAATGGCATTGAAATACAGAGCCACAATGCAGTATTAGTTTCTAAATCACTGTATAGGCCCTATATAATTTTAGGACAATGTTTACTGAGACTATTGGTCTAACCTTGCTGAAAGAGAAACTACTGCAAGTTTCACAGGTGGCTTACATGAAAGCAGAAACAGGCCAACAGTCAACACCAAAGATTTTTGAAAAAACTAGTATTTCCTTTTCTTGCCATTAACTGCTGGAAAATATACTGAAAGAAAACAAGATGAAAAGAAAATCAAGGATCTTTTGGCAATCTCTTGCTTTTAAAAAAAACCACATGCACTTTTCACAGCTATGATTTAAAATCAGTTTCAAGCTCCTTCTGGAAATTTTCATAATTACTTGAACACTACTGCATAAAATCGAAGTTAACAATAAATTCTGTACAACACATTAAATTTGGAGTGAAAGCTCACAAGCAGCAGCTGTTTCTGCTGGCCTTGACGTGCGCAAATTAAGATGCGATCTCCATTCTACCGAGTACAAAGTCTGTCAGTTGTGCTTCAAACTAGGATCTTACGCGTGTTTGCATTGGAAATTAAATTCTCCAGACAGATTACCTCATGCCCAAGACAGCTATTTCCACCAGAAAAGTTCTGGATGACTCAGTGCTTTCTCCAGGTTTCCAACAGCCCACTCTCACCCCGGCAGCTACAGGACTTGGCACAGCCTCCCACAAAAAGTGGGCAAAGCATCTGCTCGGCTCCTGCAGTCCCCACCTACAGCTCTTTGCCGGCACATCCCTGTGATCTTCCCACAATATGCTGCACTTACACTGAAGTGCTGCACAGTGTAGCACTGCATCGAGCATTCTGGGAAAAGCCCACCTGCTTTACCACAGAATACAACAATTTCTGCCTACTAGATTGGTGTTACTGTGCACAAACTGATGGCTCTATCCAATACAGGTGGTAATGATTCTTTAAATCATAACAAATCACCTGTAAAGCAAAGCAACTTTACTTATTTAACCAAACCCTTTTAACTTAATAAGAAACATTGAAATGTGATATGCACAAACCCCTCATTTTGTGTAAATGTGTTAAAAAGGCCCCTCAAGTTCAAACCAGATTTTAAAAATCATCAGCATTTTAGAAGAAACAAATAACCATCTATATATACAAGTGGATTAACCAAATTAGTTTTACAACGAATTGCATTTTTCATGCCCTAAGAAAACTAAATAGGACTTTGCATTTACAGAATTCCTTAGTGTTACAGCAGCAAGTATCGTTAGATGAGGTTCCTAAGAAATCAAACATGGAAATGGTTTTCACCCTTACCAATCTGTGAGCCACCCTTACCAGTCCGTGGCAGACCACAAAACAGGCTTTTTTACCTACCAATTTCTGCTCTCGCTGCTAGGAAATAACACAGATGAAAACGTACCCTGGCGTTCTTTGGAAATGACACTGGCACTACAGAGATGTCATGAGTAACTCTCTGTCCACTGTCATGCTGGCTGTGGGATGTAACATTCATCTCTTCCACTGTGCTCAGTAGGAGAGGAGGATTTTCTATTTATAACAAGTGACTTTTAATTTCAAAAGCACTCACTGAGTCCCTCAAGTTTTGGTTGGCAGATAGAGCAAACATTTTTTTTATTTTCAATCCATCAATTTATCGTAGAAATAAACCCATTTATGAGAAAGTTGATACACAATTTAGACATGTATTCATGATGGTTCCTCATCAAGTTCATTTTAACAAGCTTTCTCTCTTCAGCAAACTCTAGAATCAGCTTTTTCACTTCAGCTACGAGGGTACTTGCCAGCTATGAAAGCACTTCAAAAGAACCCAGCTCAACTATCTCATTCCTTTCGCATGTAACAAATATATGGGAAATTTCAAAGCTAAACTAGTTCAAATGCCTGCTGTCAGCTGGAGACACATTTGGGCTCTGCTTTTCCTCATTCTCATTTCATGAAGAGAAGAAATAAAAATCAGAAAAAAACCCAAAACCATTTATATCTATATTCCATCCTCTAAAGTCAAAGAACTGGGCAGGAATGCTGGACAAGTAATTGACGAAATGAAAGTAAGGTCTCCCTTATTACTGGAAACAAACAAAGAAAAAGTCAATGAAAACATGTAAAAAATTCTTTTTCAGTAACTTATACAGGCCCAATTAAACATTGCTACGTAGGTTTAGATTAGAAGAAATTCTTTACTATGAAGGTGGTGAGGCACTGGAACAGGTTGCCCAGAGAAGCTATGGATGCCCCATCCCTGGAAGTGTTCAAGGCCAGGTTGGATGAAGCTCTGAGCAACCTCTCTAGTGTAAGGATCCCTGCTCACATCAGGGGAGTTGGAGCTGGATGATCTTTAAGGTTCCTTCAAACCCAAACCATTCTACAATTCCCCCTGCCATATGGGTGGCCAAAAGCACAGAAGTGCAGCCACGAGCTTGTGCGGCAGCAACTTCCAAGTTGGAAATGATGGACACACTGATTTTCCCAGCAGCGCCCAGAGCATAAAGCAAATCTGAAAAGGGCTGAGGGAGTAAAGTCAGGCCAGGGCTCCTCCTTTGTAGCATCATTCCCCAGAACTCACTGCAAGGCCATTTTCCAGGGGGAAAGGAAGTTTGGGCAGCATTCAGGGCTGCAATGCCTTGGGCCCTGGGCTGCACTAGCACGTGCAAGAGAAGCACAGAGCTCATCTTCACCCAGCAAAACTCCTTGTGTTGCTCTCTCCATAGAGGAGAACTATTTCTGACCGAAAAGTATTGTAACTTCTGTCACAAGGATGTTCTGGGTCCTGGATTTCCAGGAGCCTTTCTGAGGCATCACAGTGGCACCTGTTACTCAACCAGGGCTCCTGGTACTAGATGTTCCTTCTTGATGGGGAACTGGAACATTCTTTTATTCCACTGCTATTTTGTCACAATCTGACACTGTGTGAAAAAACCTGTGGGCTGCAGATCTGTGATTCAGGCAGATGATGCTGAAGTGCATTGGTCATTGCTAAGGGAGGGAAAGGGATAAAATTTCCTCAAAAATGTACCCATGTAACAAGTCCCTTGTGTAGACAACATGTTACAGAGTAAGCGTTCCTTTTGCACTGGCAGATTTATTCAGCTTCCCTTGCTTAGATGAGCCCTAATATTTACTGATCTTAGCTTCTGTGATTATTGGCCATGGAGTCTACAGAAAGTGTTGTAAAGTGACCTTTTATAAAAATGACAATAAGAAGGACAAAGGCAAAGAGCAAAAGTTAATTATGCTGTTAATCTGCTCCTACGTGGAAAAGAAAATGAAAAGTTGACTTGTGATGACTAACAGGGGACACCATTTATATCAGAACACAACCAACCTGACTCATGTCAATATTCTCAGAAACCAATAAATACCCAGGTAGCTTCTTTTAGTCTCAAAAATTATTTTATTATCACGCTTTTGATATAAATAATTTTTAACAGAGTTCTGTCATTTTAAATGCTAGGGGGGTTGTTGGTTGCTTTTATGTTTGGGGGGTTTTTTGCAGAAAAAATACATCTGCATTATAGGCTTAAAAACCTGGCAAACTCCCTAAAACCTTGATGGGAAAGTGCCTGATTTTAGCAGCTAATACTCTCCCAAGTTCCTGCATTTAAGGTATGAAGCCTATGTGATAACCAGCAGTAAATCTCAATTGTACTTGTGCTTCAGACAGCAGTGGTTAAATCATGTAAGTATAAAGCAGAAGCAAATAAAGGTTAAATGGGGAGAGAGTGATCAACATTGGTAGAGCAACACTACATATCCAAATATTGCAACAAACATTGGCTTCAGAAATTTTCAACGTTATGTAAAAATCTTAAATAAAAATTGGTTTTGTACCTTAATGATTTATTTATAGTCAGGTAGAAATGCAGACCTGTATGCTTGGAGAAGGGCTGTCTCTTCACACTCACATATGTTTGAAATATAGATACCCTTTAGAAAACGCCCCTCGTATCATCTTACACATTAAAAAGAAAATAAAAGAAGTGATTATTATTCCTAGCAAGATAGTATGATAGTTTAAGGAGAGGAAGCTAAACTGGTGCAGAGGCTAATAAAATCAAACTTCATGCGTAAGAGGAAGAAGTGAATCATACAACAGCTTTATGACTCAATAATAATGATGGAGATAACTGAACCAGACAAATCCTTTGTCTCCACAGCAGATGTGAGTGGATCCAGTAGGCTTTCAGGAGATGTTCTGCCTTTAAATAAGGGAGCTCCAGACAAAAAAAATCGCATATGGACGTTGACCCTGACACTGCAAAGCACAGCACAGCTGAATAGCTGAGACACGGAACAGCCTTCATAAGATAGAAATGGTTGACAAAAAAATCTGTAATGGCTTTTAGGTCTGCTCAGAGCACACACTGCAGTGTCCTAAAACCAGGTATTTTTCCTCATATAGGGAACAAACGTAATGCTTTTTATCTTCTCAGCTTTTCTCAGAGCTTCCACTGGGTTTTCCCTCCAAGGAGTAGTAAGACATTCCTGCATTTACAGGAAGGACTTGTGCACATGGTCTCAGTCAAGAACAACAGAAACAGCAACCCTTGAACAGCACCTGTAAGTGCAGAAAGTCAACTAGCAGCTGAGCAACCACCTATTTTATAATTAGCCCTGTGTATGGCAATAGAGCTCTGTGCAATTTGGTATAAAACGGACCTACCTACGGTTTACTCTAAATGCACGCAGAAAGGCTACTTCAAAGTAATAAGGCATGTTCCTCACAAAAGGGCAAATAATAGCCATGTTCTACCATTATACCCACCATGCCTCCAATATGCCAAGGACATTAAAGGGCAATGACCAGCAGGGCCAGTAACCAAGGAGTAATTCCTAGCACTGTCTAATTACTGTTTCCTCTGAGCAATACAAAGCAGCCACAGAAAATCCATCTTTTGTGGCCCCTTTCATCTCACTTGAAACTTCCTTTCTCTTTTATGTTACTAGCAGTACATCAGACAAGTGCTTTTTTGACAATGCAGAGGAAATATCATGTCAGTGAAAAGGTACATCTTATCCAAGGACAAATTTGCTCACTAATAAAAGTCCAAAGGGCTTTTGTTACTTCTATCAGTGGTATCTGGCATCAGTCTGAGCATTTTCACCACAATTCCTGCGTAGTCATTTATATTTTTTGTAAGTGCAATAAAACACTGAGAGCCAAAATTTTGCCATGTTTCTGTAATTCAGACCAATATTAAAGCACTGAAACCAGGAGGAAAACAATGCCCTACTTTCCAGATCTATTGCATTTTATTTCAACTTTATGCAGGTGTAGAAGGCTGGCAAAGTATAACGAAAAGGCATAATAACAACTGGCACGTTTTAAAATCCGGATTCATACGTTTTGTCCCTTTACTCAAAATATTCTGAGACTCGTGAAATTACTTTTCTCATACATACTGCCTTTTTTCCATGTCTAGAGAGCCCATGCAGTAGCTAACTAGCCAGCCCATAGAAGACAGCATAATACAGCCAAAAGGCATCTCCTGAGAAGCCCTACAGCAATATTTTCATTTGGAGTTTTGAGACATTTGGGGGAGCATTTGGGGCATTTTTAAAACAAAAACTTCTCTAAATGAAGAAAAAAGGGAACCTAGGAAATAATAATGCCAAATCAAATAGGAAGATGATGTGGTGCCTGATCCAAAATGCATCTATCAAGCTCTTAATTCAAGAACAGTAATACAACAAACAGAGGAACAGAACTGAGTAGTGTGGATGCAAAATCTTTTCTAACTATATACAAGCGTTTCTCTACCTTTGTGTTTGTATGTGGATATGTACATCTTATAAAAAGGCAGGAACATCCCTCACTGAGAGACTCAAGCAACAAGGAGGTCAACCCCAGGTCATGAAAACTATTTTCATGTTTCTTTTCACTAACATCGTCTTTGATCTAAAGCACACTTCTAATTTTAACTAAAGAAATTGCATTTGCAGATACTCAAAATCATATGAAAAGACAGATTTGGCACAGTTCACAAACAAAATCAAAACCACATGATTCCAAGGGAGACAAAGAAAAAACCTTTTGGGAAGTGACCCAGTATTCCCTGTTTTTATTAACCCTGTTACACCTTATGATTCAGTAGTTCATTCTAATTTAATTAAACAATCTGAAAGAAAATCCTTTTTATGAGGTGATTATATTTTTGCATCAAAAGACAAAGCTGTTTGGATTGTTTCATAAAATATTAGCTATCTAGTCTTTGACACATTTTCTACTTCTTTTTTAATATGTACTTCACTTTTTCTTTCAACCTGGTTTTAACTTTTATGATCACAGTGTGATGACTGCCAAAAGCATGCCTCAGGATATTTTTTCCAGCAGTCTGCTAAACCATAAAGAAAAAAGAAATAGTTACAGAATTTAACTGATCTAAAAAAATGTGTTCAGATTTTAGGAACACAGAAACGGGAAGGGAAAGGGACTGAAGATTACCACACTGACCATTAAAAACTGCACCTAAGAAAAGGCAACAAATTTGGGGAAGAGCAGCCAACACACAAAACTCACCAAGACACACTACTAACCCAGCATGAAGGAACTATACATTTCTCACTAAACAACCCAATGATATCTGACCTGGTTCTAACCACAGAACCAATCTTCTTCTGTATGTATACAACAAGGACATTCTCCCTTTTTGCTGAAGCAAAAACTACCACTGAAATTGCACTGAGAGCTCAGTTTTATCTTGTTTTCCTTTATGTAGGACTTGAACCATTAAACATATACGTACCTTCTGCATATTAACATGGAGGGGTTAGTCTGGAATGTCAAGTCAAGCACATACCCAGGAGTTTGACAGAACAAGGCATTACAGACTCAAGCAAAAGCAACTTTGAGAAAAGATTTTCCACTGACTCCTGTAAATTTGCAATCAAGTTTTTATTTCTGAAAAATTTCTTTCTGGATGCAATTTTTCTATCCATGTTTGGTTTCTATCCACATTTAGCAATTTTTTTTAAGCCAAAGCTTTTTGCCCATTTAAAAGTTATCTGAGGGTAAAAAAATATAGGCCCTAATTAACAGTTCTTTTATTTTCAAAGATGTTTTCTTTGCATTTGTGTACCTAGAAAAATTAATTTTTCACGCTAGAATTCTCCAGGTGGCTTGTTTTCACTGAGACCTTCTCTCCAAACCAGGCACGAACCCAAAGATTTTACAAAGCTTGACAACACCATCTTGCAATATGAAATTTAGAATCCTGACACTATCTGAAAAGCTACTAGAAAAAGTGTGCATAAGGTATTGGTGCAGGGCACACAGGTGCAGCAGGGTGTCAATGCATAACTACCTGATTTTGCTTAAAAAGGAAGACAGAAAGTAAAATCACATCTATGTTACACTATTGCTATGCTAAGACAACTATTTCACTCTCCCGTGTTACAGAATTACCCTTTTTTTACAGAGGGAAACCAAAGCAGCATTTAGCAATAAGGCTATGCTGGGGCCAAATGCACTCCAGGATGCCAGGGTGAGCTTTATGTCCCCCACTGGACCTGGCAGTCCGGTACTGCAACCCCGTGAAAGTGACAAACTCAAAACCAAGGTTTGCTGATACAAGATTTCACACTGGGAACAATGCTGTTATCACATCTTACACTCTTCAGAAGGCCCCATTAGATCTAAATAATCAACTCAACATGTCAAAGGAAGCAGGATGTCAGGGCAAACCTAAGCAAAAAAAAAAAAAGTCCAAGAGATAATTTCAGGAACTGTGAGTTTCCTGACTAGGAACAGCTTCCAGACTTCCACTGAGATGTTGTTCTGTCACGGCTGCATAACTTACAAACTACCAAGCTAAAAGATAACACTGTAATGTAGGAAAACCAGACTTTATCAGGCTTTCTGACCTATGTATTATACACGCCTGCTACGAGCATTTCATGCTTTGGCTCACAGCTTTTTCAAATAGGCAAAAATAGTCCAATCATGGTGTTTTTCACCAGAAAAAGAAAGGTTCCTATTTGAGATTGCTTGTCAATGGAAAGTGGCTTGAGTCTGATAAAGGAATACGAAAAATCACTTTACTATACTGATCACAAAACAATGGACATTAAAAAAAAAAACAAAACTAAAAACACCAAAAAAATCCCAAAAACACACACCAAAAAAACCAACACATCAGTGAGAGCTGGTAGTCCCTCCTTGCCAACATGCACACAAGCATGATTATAAGGGATAATCACAAGTGCAGAAAGCCATTCTGGGATTATGACCATGAAACTGCCACTCCAGCAGTGCAAGGCTTCCCATCCAAGCATTAATACCATTGTCACACAGGCTGCAGCAGCCTCCAGGACAGGACAGACACCACTGTGCCATCGCTGAACAGACACTGGACCTGCTCGCGGAGCGTCTGCTGTGTGAGCAAAAAAAAAAAAAAAA
>VZTG01010177.1:230106-253409 GCA_013397845.1 Melanocharis versteri
AAAAAAAAAAAAGAGAGAACAGAACCATATGGCAAGCACAGGGCAGGCCAGGATCTTACCACAGGTCTCATTAACCCCTTTTCCTCCCTTACCTTTAGGAAATGCTGTGACAAAAGTAAGTATCAAGGAGAGATCTGAGGAAGGATATCAAGCATGGCCTCTGACATTGCTGTGAAGAATTTGTTTGCTACCAAAGATGTCACAAGAGCAAGTGCAAGAAAGGTGGTTTGAAAATTTGCTCAGTGGGCAACAGGTGCAATCATTAATAGATCAGAAGTACAAATTTATATTTTAACTAACTTTACACTGAAGTTTTAACACTTACTAATATTTTGTCTGTTAATGTTTCAACAGCAACAAAATCAAGTACCAATCCCAAATGATGCTCCAAGCCTTTGGACTCAAAGAAAGCTCCCAAACAGGCAGAATAATTAATATTCAGCTCAAATAGACAACTGAATACGACTGCATTTTTTTTTAAGGAACAGTTCAAAATGAAGAAACAGGATGGTGTAAGAAAAGGAAGGCTGAGCAAAATGAAATCACTTCACTGAACAGTTAGTATAAAAGCAAGTGAATAATATAAGAGTCATGATTACATAGCACTCACTTCTCATTACACTGCAATTTTTCTTGAGTATATTGCTAATATGGTTCCACTATTAAAAAAAAAAAAAATAAGAGTCATGATATTTTTGAAAGTCTGGGCGGCTGAACTGCAGAGCTCTTTCTTCATGGATTTTCGCTGCAGAAATATCCTAACAGATGTAATTTCGGTATCACATCAACGCACACAAGGGAAAGCAGGATGACACGTGATGTTCAGCTGCTATTTGCTTATCATTTGGCTTTATAGCTACATGTTTCTATTTACATGAAGGAAGGAAATGTCCTATCTTATGGTTTTATTTTAGGATTGCTGAATTGGGATTACAGTCACACAAACACACCTACAAAGGGAAACAAGTTTTGTGAAAACAATGTCACACCTGGTGAACATAACATTTTTCGGGTAAATTACACAAAATTAGAGAAGAAACTGCATTTTTATTATGCCCTTCCTGTGTAGTGTAGGCTCATTTAATTCCCATGGATGTTCTAAATCAACAAACAAGAGTGAAAGACTGCTATTTTTTTAACCTGTCAAGTGAGGAAGACAGAGAAGCTGACAGTATCTGCATGGAAATTTTGTCTCCTTTCCCTGCGAGAAGATTTTGCTCTAAAGTAGAACTAGACAAAGTTTTTTTTTCCCCTCAAGTGAACGACATAAGAGACTGCAAGCATCCTGGAGAGCCAGCATCCAAACACCTGTCACAGGCAATGGTCCATGACACAGTAATTGTATTTTTAAAGTGGATCTGTCTGCTAAATTCATCAGTAAGAGAGTAAATGCTGATATTCAAATGTATTATGACAGTTCAGATTCACATCTTTATTGATATAGAGATTAGAGTGTTATGGTTCCTCTCTGAGCGTGCAAACTCAAAAAGCACTTCTGGCTTTTGTGACGGGCTGGAAACATTAATTCGCTAAAAAAACAAAATTCTACAGAATACGGAAATATTTTAGCACTTCTGAGATTTGACAAAACAATGTCAAACCACATTACTCCAAATCCTGTGCCAAATTGCCTACAAATTGAAGAAGGATTACTGACTAAAGTGATCAGACTACAGTACAATACTACACTTAACCGTGTTACTCATAGTGAGCAGAAAAGCAGCCTTCTGTAAGTTTGAAGAGCTGGCATAAAGATCACCACACTGATTCACAACACGATTGATTTATTTGTGTATTTATTCTAACCTCAGTACCCACATTTTAACAAAAGGAATGCCCAGATGTTTGAAAGCACAAAACCTCCACACTTCAAATGCATAAGGACATATGAAAGAAACAAGTGTTAAGATCTGCGTAAGTAACATTTTTCTGGTTTTTATTGTTTCTTTTTTTCCATTACACATGGTCCTAGCTATATTATTCCATACAGAAAGAGAGTTTTGCTCTTTAAAATTATTCTGTGATGGACTTTTTGTTATTGTTTAGTTTGGTGGGTTTACTCATTCAGTTCTGTGGTATGGGATTACTCTATTACTCCTAAATTTGACTGTGATTAGTTATAAAGGAACAACAGATGTAAAGAGATGGGCACAGCCAAGCGTGGGTGGCAGCAAACCACAGAAGCAGCTCAGTAACTGTTCTAATGAGCACCACGTAACACAGATGTGCACTCCATGAATAATGCACTCTGAAGATACACTGCTTTCAGTGACACTGTGCATTTCAGAGGTCTAAAGAGACATGACAGATTCCTCTCAGAGCACATTTTCTGTTAGATGCATTTTTTCTGTCAAATATGGGAAATTGAGATTTTGCTTTGGTGTCAATATTCTCTGCCTGGAGATACTGGACACTGAACCTGACACATTTTGCTGGCACAAATTCCTAGTGCTACTTTTCCTTACAGAAACTTTGATGTAGGTAATTTCAAAGAACTATTCCAGAAGCAGAATCCTGGATAGCAGACCAAGTTAAACTCCGTTTCTTTTTAAGTTCAAATCTGTCCACTGGATCTGTACATTGCAAAAATTACCCAAAAAGCAATGAAGCAAGCCAAAAGCATCCAATCAAGGTTTACATAGCAGAGCTATAAATCCTACTTTACATCACACTGCACAAAAAGTTAATTTCTTATCATACATGCTTGAAGAGGGGATAGAAATACTTTTTGGCCTTTAAATTTTTCAAGGCTATGGCATTGATTTATTTTCATAAACCTATGCCCTATACATAAGGTATAGCATTAAGACAAAGTGTCTTTTTTCCAAGAACTTCCAAGCGCTTTTCTTCACTCACAAACACTCAAGCATTTTGACTTTATCTTACCATTTATCAGAATGTTAGAAATGGAAGACAGAGAGGCCTTTTTAAACTGCTTACTCGGAAGAGAAGTTTAAAAAAATTAAGAAAATACTTAGTCCATGCTAAGATTTCCTCTGGAAGTCACTGTGGAAATACAAACGATGCTGTGCTCCTGTAGCACTTACACGTCTTTCATTCTGGGGAACAGGAGGCCAGGATTTCCTGAGGTTAAAATACAATACAGAAGATAATCACTCTTTTTTCCACCAAATCAAAATATTTCAGAAATTATTGTGGATTTTTTAGAGTGAGTAAAGAGCTAAGTTTCCATAAGAGGTCAAATAATAAAGGCAATTATAGAGAAGAATACAAGACCAGTGTAAACTACCCTAAGCAGACAGTAAGATGAAATATGAAATAATATACCATGTCAGCCTCTGAAAGGAATAAGCTGAGTTCTGCTGCAAGGCTTGCATGTGAACAAAGGCAGCAGTCTCACAGCATTGCAGTGACTGGAAAACAGCACTTTGAAATTCAGTCACTTGCCCAGAAGGTTATTCCATGATTCAAGGTGATGTTTTTGAGAACAGCAGAGAAACACTTTGAAGAAACTGGAGGTCCTCCAACGTAAAAGGTGAGGGAGAAGAAATTTTCACTACAAAAATTGCAAGGAGTTACCGTGCCGGCAATAAGAAGGACAAAAAGGAGAGGAGGGGGGACACCTTCATTGGCTTCTCATGCCACTGACAACACCAACTAGCACTGGACTAAGAACAAGCAGGGAATGAACACTTCTGGGGATTCGTTCATATTTGTTTTTATAATTTAACTTTCTAGCTTCAATCCTACTAGATTTTTTCCTGTGGGCTTTTTTTCACGTGACTGCTTTCTTACTTCATGTCTTCACCTTTTTCTTATAAACCATCTCCTCACTATTAAGTTAATACAGTTAATTACTTTCTCTCTGATGGGGTATTCCACACTGAATAGTGGTTTCCACATGTGACCTCACCACTGCTTAATCCCTACTCTTTGCTTTCTGTCCATCCATCCTGAAAAATATTCAATTTGGCACAGTAATAGCACCAATTCACTGGAGACCTGTTGGACACCCAAGGCAGCAGCAGCAGCTATGTGTCGTGGGTTACTGCCAAATTAATGTATTTGCATTTATACTCTTTATGGCCTTGACAAGCACTGAAGTAAAACCAGTGCTTGGCCTCCCAGAGGACCATACCACCGAGGTTGTTTATTCAAGCACTCGGAACTGATGGAACATCGCATGCATTGGAACAGTGCTGGGACATGCACTGTCCCAGCTTATGTGTCAAAAGGTGGCATTATTTTAGCTGCTGCCTCTCTCAGTGCTTTCAAACTTAGTGCTCCCTCTGAGCCATTTTTTAACCTTCCTCTCTTACCTTTTTCAATTACATCCATCATCACAGTATTCTTACCTCCAGAAAATATCTTGTAACGAATTTCTACTTTCACTTAAATCAGTGAAAAGCACTGCACTGCATAACTGTTCATACAAAAAGCTATCTCATTTCTTCCACTGCTGTGCTGACTTTACTACCCAGGAAAAAAGCATTCATCTTTGTTGCAAGTGAAATAAACTTGAGTTAAGTAAAAAGTATCCTTAAGAGTGATGTTTTAGTCCATGATACGGACCAAAATTACATTTCAATTACAGATTATTCTCAAAAGCCAAATTAACACAAAAATTTTATATACTGTGATTTCACTTTTACTAGAATTATGAAGAGTTTTTCCCAGTTCTTTCTTTTCTGATCATTCTAAAAATGGTAACACTTGATAATTAACTAAGAACACTTCTTAATTCATTGTTTACATTCCACTTATCAGTGAAATGTAATTCCAGAGTCTATCTACAAACATTGCTTATGATTCATGGTTCCTGAGGAAATTTCACAGAGACACAGGTCTGAAACCATAATTATGACATTATGACAACTTTATGAGTTGCCATGTCAAATGCAGTTCAGCATTTCCATGGGAAAAATGAAAAGGTCAGGAATTTCCCTCCAGAGTTGTGATTTAAAAAAAAAAAAAACATAAAAACAATGTAAAGAAGAAAAGAACAGAGAAAGAACTTTAAAATAATAATTAAGTTTTATACTAATTTCCAAAATGTTCCCTGGAGAAAGAAAACATGTTTTATGAAGAAATCATAACAGTTACATTCAATTTGACTACTTTAATAAATTATATTTATTTTTTTAGGGAAATGTGAAAAAAATGCATTTTAAGAAGTCTAATAACACAGTGGTATCAAAAAGAATGAGAACAATCACCTTCATCTTTGTGATATCAGCTAGAGACATTATTTCACAAAAAACTATCAAGGAAAAGCTAATAACAATAATGTCATCATCACTTCAACAAAGAAGACTTCTTTCCTTGCCTCTTTTCACAGAATGCCTGATATTACAATACCTACAATCCCATTGGGAATGAATGTCTCACACTGTGAAGATCATCTCTTTCTGAGGGTGTCAACTTCCAGATTATTAAGAAATAAAATAAATTCATATCTGTCCTCGTTAAAAATTCTGTGACACTTCCTTTAATGAATGGGTTGTTTATCCTGGTCCTTTCTCCAGCTTTCAATTTGAACAGCCCCACTGCACAAGAAAATCTTGTCAATGGAGGTGTGAAAGCAGCATGGACGAGTTTAACCTACTTAAGTGGGTGACAACAGTGATGAAGACGCAGGTTTAAGCACAGGCTAGCACTACAAATAAGCACTAAAGAATTCCAGCTTGAACACCCCCCAGGAAGAGCGCTTTTAACAGAGAGGAAAACCTCTGGTAACATATTTTCGGCTCTACCACTGGATTCAGCCACTTGACTAAACAAAGTATACTTTCTGGTACAACTGCAGTCCTAGTTATTTAGTGGATACCCTACAAAGGGATGGTTTGTGCCTTTCCCTTCTGGATAAATCTGTCCTCCACACATACAATTACCCATATACCAATAATTTAAAAGAATGAAACTGTCCTTGAATGTCTTCTTAACTCTTGCGCGATTTCATAGTCCGTTTGCGTCTTGGTAAATAGGCTTGCCATGATTCTTCAGAGTAAATTCAACTGAACAGATCTCAAAACAGACAGATCCTTTTAACTGGCATCAAAACACTTCTTTCTCTTTTGATATAGCCTACAGAAAATCCTTCCTAGAATAGTGGGCACTCAGTAAACATTTTCTGCTACCACACTATAATTGTTCACATAGCAACACATTAGCACTCTTGGGAGAATTCTGTTTCTTTTTATCTAAAGAACTTTCACAGACTTTAACATTAGCTAGATTCTTTCATGTCTTTTCCCTATTTGCAGAGAACTAAATAAAACAGTTATTCAAGATGCACCATATGCCTCTAACCTATCTGCTCTTACCCCTTCAATACATGAGAAAGTTTTAGAAAGTTACCTTTGGTATTTTTGTTCCCATTCTCCAAGACCACTTCCTTTTTAAAGTTATTTATGTTTTTCCCCTTTGAAATGACTGAATTGCAGACAAAGCAAGCTCTTGACTTGAACGTAGTTTAAGTGTAGCAGATCTTTGAAGCTTTTGAGCCTAATGTGAACATTTGAAACACTGTTTTCTGGGGTATCTTTCATTTGGCCACCTACCAATGGTATTCTGGTTTGCCTTGATCCTCTGGTGAGACAGGATCACTGTGCCTACAGTGTTACAGATACTGACCTCTTTTGCAAGTCAAGCAAACAGGCTGGCCTGAGAAACCTGCCCTGAGTGCACTGTAAATTTCACAGAGTTGATAAAAAGTTCAAAGGATATTTTTCTATAACATGTAATAATGCTTCAAGTTTAAAAAAAATAGGTCAACATATGCCAGGAAATCACCTGAAAGAAGACTTGGTAAACAACTGGTGAATGTCAATGCACCATGTAAAAATGGCAAACTGAGACTTGAATTTCAACTATACCTTCATGTTTTAAACTGATTCATAATTGGGTAATTTATGTGTATATTCATTTTTATTAAAACTTATTTAATCAAATCATATTAAGGAAAAAAAAAATCTTTGTTCAAGTGAAACATTGCCATTGAAGAACTATGACCATTCCATGAAAGCATCCTGACTGAATCAGGAAATCAAGGAATACAAACACAAGGCAGCAAACTTTCTATTTTTGACATTTCATAAGCCAAAAAAAAAAAAAAAAATTTAAACCACTGAGACTGTCATTTTTTTTTTAGATGGATATTTTTTCTCTTTTCCTTTTTGGTAATTTTTCAGAGAACAATATCCAGAGAAATTTTAAAAAATACAATTTTGGTTTTCAAAGCTTTAAAAATAACAAGCAGTTTGGAAAGAGTTTCTCATTTTGATTTTGGTGTTTGGTTTTCAGTTGCTGGGGTTTTTTTAATCCCCCCAAGAGCTTAGCAAAAAACACTGGTCTTTGAAGCAGGCTGAAATTCTAATTGCTACTAGGGATAGCCAAGCAAATAGGAAAGAAAATCAATCAGAGTATCAATTTTGCACATGCTGAAGATAATGAAAGCTTTGCTAATAACATCAGTAAAGGCAAAATGCCACAATTTATTGTGTCTGTCATAATGGTCAAAATTGTCTGTGTATGACTAGAAATGAGAAAAACATGGGCTTCAAATATTGTATCCGTCACTAAACCTTTCACTGTGCACACTCTAAACAATACAAAACAACTCACAATACATGATCAGGTATAATGATATGTCAATTTGTAGCTGCATATTATATTCAGATGATCTGGGATTCATTTGTTTATCAAACAGAAGAACAGACAAAATCTCACAGCCATTGGTGCTGTGCTTCTTTTCAGATTGTCATACCACTGCTTTAAGTAAAGGTAACTGCAGCTTCAATATGAAGGGCTGGAAAGTTTACCAGGCATCTGTTTTAATGTAGACTCCTATCTAAGATAAGGACTAGAGTTAAGCCTTTCCAGTCTTTTAATTTTACTTTTTCTTACTGAGTATTCCAGGAGCTTTAAAGACCAGCTCAGCCATTACCCCGCAGATTGGTGCACCTTCACTTCCACATGGATAAGCCCCTGCTACAGATCCCAAGAAACAGATTCTCTACAGCCAGTAGTTGAGAGAGTTGATTTTCCCTTTCTATGAGAACCCTTTAGAAGATTTCTGATACAAAATGTGCACAGACACATGAATATGTACGCATAATCACACTATTTTAATTTACAGTAAGTAATTTCATATTATTATTAATGGCTTATGAGGGCACATATAGCCCACCCTTGAGTCTTGCTTTCATAGTACTTAATAGTTTAAGCAATGTATCAAACTCTGGATTCCTTGATGTCACTGGCAAAGCTTCAACTGACTTCACTGCATGCAGAACTGAATCCCATATAGATCTTCATGCTATTTAATTCTGACTGCTTTCCTGGAAGATGCATTCATCATTGTAAACCAGTTAATGGGAAAGCTGGAAGACGCAACTCTTGACATATGCTTCTTGAAAGGCACTTATGCATGTCTGATAAACAGCTTCAAAAATTAAACAAGGGCTACCCAATTTGCCAAGTAAACACAAAGAGAAATTATTCTGCATTAACTTCAATGTATTTTTAAACAACAAAGTAACAACAAAGTACAACCAACGGGAAAGTAGCAGAAAAGCAGGATGTCTGAATTGAAATGGACCTATCTCTCGCCTAAAGCAATCCCAGGGAAGAGGTTGATCCACACACCTGTTGATTCTGCACATGAAAATCTCAACAGATAAATCAGTGTTTTTCTGTAAAAGTATGAATAGTGAAATTATCACAATATTTTGTTTGCTTGCTTCCACTACTAGACACTAGGTTCGACCCTGTACACTTTCTATCTCTTGTAATCCCATGCACTTTTGCTCAGAGGTTTCCATTTGGACAACAACTGCAATGACAGACCCCAGTTAATATGGGACTGCAGCAATCATCTCGCCATCTGCTGAACCCCGATGTCATCATTTGTGTATTCCTTTCATGTATCTAAATGTAAATGTGATTTCTATCTCTGTTCAAAGCTTTGAAAGGGACATTTAATGACAGAGATATAAATAGCAGAGGAGGATCTCTATCTGTGGTTTCTTCCTGGCCTTTTTAAAGTACATTTCCTTTTACAGCTGCAGCTGCTTCAATTTTCCTGAGATTCTGCTGGAGAATCTCCTACAGAAAGGGTTTCTGCTCTAAACCACAATGTTATAAACAGATTGCTGACTAATGTGCCATATTCTTGTTGTATATTACAACTACTGCTTCCTTCTAGACAGTTCAGTCTTGGTACACCCTATAATGAAGCCTTTAAGGCTTGAGAAAACAGAAAATCCACAGAATCTGTGGCAAAGCCACATTTTTTTAGTCTTCACTGTTTCCTTTATTTCACCCTTGCTGTATTTTGAGAGCCTGCTTTTAAAAGACAACTGCAGTGACTAAAAAAACGGGTAAAAAGGATAGAAAAACAGCAAAAAGAAAGAAGGAAGAGAAAAAAAGAAAATTGTTTTAAATGAATCTTTGAATAAAAAAATATACATGCCATTCACAGCTTTCTAGGGTGCAAGGAGTCTAAATTATAACTGAAAGCCTGCAGAGGTTTCCACCTACATTTTTTATACCAGCAATAGGGTAAGGTCTATCCAGCTCAATGTTCATATATTTCATTCAAATACAAATAATCTGGGAAGTGTTCCCAGATGACAGGCACTGTCAATAAGTAAATTTTAATTTGTTCAACTCAGTGGTGGATGATCACTTGTCCTTTGCAACATGCAGCTCTCTTCCTAACTCTGGTTAGTAGCATGATGCTCAATGTCTTGCCTCACATCTATTTTATGCTGCAGGAAAAAAAAAAAAAAAAAAAAACACCAACATGAGATCTGTAACTTATATTTAAAGCTCCTTAAAGTAAATTTTGATACCAAGTGAATAAGGAACTCATAGAGACACCATAATCTGTGCTAGCAAATCTGTACAGAGTGGATGAGTATGAGCAGAAGACAATGCCACTAAGTCATCAGAGGACATTAAAGAACTCTTTTCTTCTGGTTTAGATCATCTTAATCCTTTCAGCTCCTAGGAAAGAGAAAATGAAGAATGGACTGGACTGCACTAGACAGTATCTCCAGTTTCTGTGGTGTCTGGCCAACTCAAATACCAAATGATTCCCTGCCCCAGGTTGCCACAAGCTGTGCAAGCCCTGCTGCCCCAGGGTCCCAGAGGGTGAGCTGCAGCTCAGGCACAACAAACACTCTGCAACTTCGAGGAGGAAGTCAGAGGTATACATGGGCACTAAATCTTCTCCTAGTCTTCAGATCAATAACTGAGCACTCCAGATTGACCTCATACTGTGATTTCACTGGGATTACAGGAGCAGCACTGGAATGCTATCCAAAGGTGCAATTTTCCTGGGACAAACCTTAGGAAGCATAAATCTAATAACAGCTCTGTTTATATTTAAACAAAGCATTTTTGGAGCCTTTTATTGATTCTTCATACAGGACACATTTCACCTTCTGATGATTCAGCTGTTTTTAACGACTAGTTTCTGAAACTGCCCCCATCATATGGAATCATATTTTAGTAATCCACTGAATACAGAAAATGTATTGTTAAAATAAATCTATTGTATCTACAGAGCTACTGTGGTGTTATTTTGAGAAGAACGTGTCATTAGCCACCTATGGCTGGTTGTTTCAAAGGCACATTTCCATATCATTAGTTTTCAGGGCTACTGGCAAAATATATCACAAAATCTATGATACATTCATCTGTGTTCATTCCACTTCACATTAAGAGTAAATTTAAAGAATTGTGCTGGACACTCCAGACAAGAAAGCCTCATTGCCTATTTCAATTTCAGACAGTCAAGATACCAGACTTTGCAACTCAGCAGAATGTTATGTAGCACAACTGGTGCTATTTCAGATGCTATTGTTTCTCAATTCTATCACCTTTTCTCACACTGAAATATTCAGTGAATAGCTTAATCAGCTGCAGTCAGCTCATTGAAATGCTATGGAAATGCAGCAAGAATGGAAGTAGCATTCTATCCCTGGAAATGAATGGAATAGAGAAAAAGCAAAAGTTCATTCCTAGACTATAAATACTCATATGTCAAATGTCAGTATCTGGAGAACTGAAACAAATGAAATAATGTGAAGGAATGAAGTAGCATCTGGCCAAAATCAGCAGCTTCAGAAATGAAGTTTTTAAGCACAAATAATAAAACTGAAAACCAACAATTATAGCTATGCCTACACTGTCTAAGGGCACCCAGAAGACCCCTGAGCCAAGCAGTGTAGGTGGTTTAGACCCTGGCTCCTCAGGGCCATCCCTCCTGATCCTCCCCCACAGATGGAGACAGCTACTCCCAGCTCCACAGGGTCTTTAAGAAGTAATTACGTGTGGGTTTATCTAGGCCAAAGGGCCCACAATCATGCAAGAGTAGCATCACAGCCTCTCAGGCTGACTTTAATACTTTTGCACACTGTGGAAGGGTGTGGCACACCCTGGACGTGTTGTGAGAGTAGGCAGATGTATAGGATGCTGCAAGACATGACAAGGTAATGCTGGAAGACTGCTCAGGAGCAACAGCAGCAAACAGCTCTGTGGCAGTAACATCTGCATCAACACGAGGCGGGTCTTGGGGTGAACTGACACCCAAAATTCCACCCAAGCTTTGATTCGGAGAGAACTGAATGACAGCGTAAGAAACAAGCAAGCAAAACAGGGAGCGAACTGACTTGCAAACTAGAAATTGAGGGTTGGGAGTGGGCTGGGAAGACAAATTACTTGGCTTTCTTCCTGTGCCCTGTATTCATTTTGACAGAGTTAAAACAGAACTAAGCTGTAAAAACATTAAGCATCAAACCTAATCATTCTAAAGCTATTTGAAGGAGTGAGGACATCCACAGCTATGTATTTCTTGGGTCTTGCATTTGAAGCAAAATTATATGATGAATTTGTTTTGGCAGCAAAGTCAGAGTTCCAGAATAAAAGCTTAAAACCTAAAGATCTGTGGAACAGACCCCATGCCCTTGTTTCATTTTATTATTGTACTAAGCACTACACACCAATATCCAAGAAATATCAATCACATCAATATCTGAGGACAAGTGTTACACCGCTGCAGGACAGCATTAGAAATAATTTCCATCAGTAGTTTCAGAACATCGGTAAGCTGACAGTGTAAAAATGCCTATCAAGCTAGTGGATATTTATAGAGATTTTACTTCAAATTCAGTCCAGTTTAAGTCTATCCAAGAGAACAAAGCCTTCAGCTAGTTTTCCTTCTAGCCACTTTCCTTACCATGCTCAGCCTACAGGAAGACCTCCACACTGGAACTCAAATTCCGACAGGAATATTTTCCGGCTCTTATTTGGTCACTCTAACCATTCATCTCTGTCTGGGGAAAAAGTCCTGAGAATATTAAAGTACCATAATAATAATTATCAAAGAACAAAAAGTGAAAATTTGTAAGCATCTGAGGAATGTCAGCACTGTCACATAAGCTCCTTTGGAAGATAACTCCCACTCCAGAGTGGTATTAAGGAAAGCAGATGAAGACTCACTGATATAAATAGATCAAAGATAAGGTTTATCTTAGTCTCTACAAACTGTCTTTCTTATCAAATCCTTTGCTAAAAAATACATTTTCAAAGGTATATGGTCAAACTAAAAGAAAATTTTTTTTCTTGAAATCATGGACTCTGAAATAAGCTGAAGGGACCCCGGTTGGTTAGACCTTAATTTCTTCATTTAACACTGCAACATTACAACATACTTTTCCTTAATACACAATATGATCTTATGTTTGTTCAAGGTGGTAGAGCTGTAGTTTCCAAGCTGCTTTGCAGTGAAAGGGCTTATTTTTGAAAAAATGTGGCTGCCTTCACAAACACACCTGAAGAAACATGCAAAAGTGCATATTTGTGCAGAGAATATTTCAAATATGTGCTGACTGAGTATAAAGCAAACTTCTGAAATTCCTCATGCTGCTTCCCAAAGCTCCACTTCATCTCTGTATGAGCTGTGATTTTTCAGAATATTTCTGTGCACAAGACAGCTTTTCAAAGACCCTGTAATTCTTGTAGCTTGTCTTACAAACATAAATCAAACCATGTTGGCCAACTCTTTCCGTAACAGAACTGCACCTTTAAATACCACTAATGCCAGATGGTCTCAGCATATAAAGCAGCATGAGACAACATATTAATGCTACTCAAACAAGCAACTTGTGCTAGCAGCAGACCAATGAAATCAGTCTCAGGCTGCTAATCCTATCTGTCTCCATGGCAACATCCATTTCAGACAATTCTTCAATTTTCAAGTCAGATGAGCTTCCTGGCCCCTAAAGTTCTCTATTCAGGAGGTGCTCCATTGTCAGGTACTTTTTCATTTTGTATTGGCTACTGCTATAATACAGATTTTATTTTTATCAGCTGCTTCATGGAGTATCAAGGAACAGATGCTCCTCTGTTTCTGTTTATTTATAGGCTTTTCCACCAAAGATTTGTACTAAACTATTTTCACTGAAGGTTAGCACTATTTATTTTGACTATGGATTTCTTCCCCTAACTGCAACACATGGAAATCTTGCAAATATTGATGTCTCTGCTGTGACTCTCCCTATCAAGCTCCATAAGAAAAGGAATTGGTTCCTTCTTTATACTTTTCTTCTGTCAAGGCAGATTTTTAAACAAAACAAAAAATTGTGTATCTGCAGCAGGCAAATAGGGAGAGACTCTTGACAACTCTTCACCATTAGCATAGCTAAGTCAACACAAATATTGGGGCTAATTGCTACTAGGAATAATCTGACAGGAAGCAGGTAGGAACTGCTTCTTAAAGGCAAATAAAATGCTGAACCACATGCTCTCTCTCAAGTACCTGTACACCAGGTACATGGCACAGCCCCACCTAAACATAGCATGGTAGCTGAGAACCTAGGTGTGGAGAGGAGAACCTGAGTCGCAGGGAGAGGGTGTTCTTACCCAAAAACATAAAAAATTCCCAGCAGAGCCAGGAAAGCAGCCAGATATCCTTTACCACAAAATAGCTTTTCCTCTCTGTGAAACAACTTCTTACAATGGCAATGTTTAAAATTTAAACATGTGAAAGCCCAGCTCCCAACTCCATAGCTTTTTTCTTTTCTCTCCATCCCTCTACGTACTGATGTCACCAAAGAAAAGGAAGACATTTCATCCAGAACGGCATAAACTTGGACTAATCATTTTTTTAAGTGCAGGTTATTAGAGAATCAAAGTCACATTTAGCTTTCTTTTTTTAGGGTACACATGCAAGTTGGCTTAAACATTTAGGATTTATTATTATTAGAGTTTTTAAGTGTCCTCCTTAAATTCAGATGTACAGCTCCCACTGACTTCAGTTTGATTTGTGGACGCTCAGTAGCTGCATGAGAGGAAAAATTTGAGATGGTCTTGTCTTACCAGGTGAACATCTGACATGGAGAGTCAGCTTACCATATGCACAAGGCTTCCCTTGAAATACCATTTTCCAGGTGCGAAAAAAGTGTCTATTTATGTCTTAGACTCACCTCAATTTAGCTTATAGTTCTAGAACTGTGCTTTTGTGCAATAAGCCAAAATGCTGCCAAAACCACAAAATATTCGGTTTAGCACAGGAAAAAAGGTTCATTTTGAATGATCAATGTGCAAGGAATGCACCACTCATAACACTGAAGGACAACAATGTATAACTGAAGAACTGTGATGCTGAGGGCTCCCTTTATTTCTGAGGGACACAAAAATAAAAGGACATTCAAATTGATGTTTTGCAGCCAGAAATGTCAGGGGATGAGCATGTGGCAATTCACACACGTGTTATCCAGTTATCTCTAATGTGATGGTACAGGAAACACAACTATGAAGAAAGTTTTAACCTTTCAAATGTCTCACTGTCCTTTCACTTTCTTTGTATCTTTCAACTCCTAGTTGTATTTCTCATAGCAAAGTACTCTTTCTCTTTTGTTTGGAGAACTAATATGACAAACGTCAGGGCCATACTTTCTAGACACTTACCAGATCATTAGACTAGCACGGATGTCTTTGCCAAGAGAACAGTTCAATAACCCTTGGCCAGTCTGATGTCTCCCCTGATCAAACAACTCTTTTCATTTGGCTTTAAGGCAAATCCATACCTAAGCATAAGAACTCAAAATGGCATTCAGGTTGTTCTTGCTTTGGGCAGGCCCTGCAGCCAGAGCAGTATCTTTCTTTGATCATAAATCAGGCAGCTCACACTCCACAGCCATGTGCAGCTCCATGCAAAGAATGACTTCATTTGCAAGCAAACAAGGATGTGAGGTTTTGCCCATAATTCAGTATGAACAACTACCAGGAAGCAGCTACTAGCTTATGCAGTTATAAATGTCTTGCTTTGGAAATGAATTAAAAACAAATGTTTGCTGCCTTTGAACTGCCAGCCTCAGGTCTATGATTCAAGATTCTCTCTTACCTGGCCATTTTTAGACACATCTCTAACATAGGGCTTCATATTGGCCCAAACCTCACAGCCCTTTGACAATACTTGCTGCTGGGACAGGAAGATGTGACCAGTGCCAATTCAGCTAGCACAGCACTGGCACCCTGCATGAAACCTCCATTTCAAAGGGAAGGGCACTACAGACCAAGACCTCACTTTCAGTCCAGTGTCCTTGTCCCCAGCAGTGCCTCTGAAAGCAGCAAGAGAGACAACAACCTCATTTGCTGGGGGCAGCTATTGCATCTTGGCACAAACTGCTGTTTCTTCACGATATGGCAGAACTTCTGTTCCAAAATCCAGAACCCCAGCATGTCAAGCTGGGACTAGTTCAGTTTCAGCACTGCTGTTCTGCAGAGCTCCTAACCAACTCCCAAGCACACCACCAGCTTTCACCCTTTTCCTAAGATGATTGATACAAGCTGAGTATGGCAGACAAAAGAGCTCCATTCCCTGTCACACAGCAAATCAAACCCGCCTACTCTGCCACTGTTTTACTGATAAGGATTTTTTTCCCAACCCTTTTACTACATAGACCCTTGATGTCTTCATTTAGCCCCAGCATACCAGAAAATAACCTTCAGATCTAACAACCCATTCCCACTGAATTCGTTGAACCCTGGCTTTTGATATGCAACTTACTCCAAAATGAAGTTTACACCCTTTACTCAGCTCCTTGTAACCCTAGCAATCATTTCAATTACCTCACCCAGAAGCCTTAAAGTATATACTGCAGTTATCACTTTTTTTTGATTCCACAAAATTTTAAGAGAATTCAGTTACAAGTCTTTTTCACAGTTTAATTCCCAATTCGATTGGCGGGAAAAAAAAAAAAACAAGAAAACAAAACAGCAAGGCTCTATGGTAATACACACATGAAACTTTTGTTTAAAAAGAAAATGTAAACCAAAAAAAAGATGTGACATGATGTTTTGGTTTTGTTTTTTTTTTCTTAGGAGGAACATGAATGAAAATAGGTATGAGGATTTAACAACATAAATTAATCTGCTGAAAAAAGCTCAGACAAGGTTCATAAACTGTACGTTTTGCAAAGATAGCGCATAAAGCACAACAAGGTACATTAGATGATGACACATGACAGCTGGGATTCACCAGATCTTAACCATAAGCTCTTGCATACATTCCTAAGTCAGAAGCCTGCCCAGTGCTAGCTCTTCTTACAGTCAGTAGAGAAAACAGATGCTTTCAGAGGGCACTGCAGCCTAGCCAAGAGGTGCTCCTGCTGACCAGGAAAAGGGAGATGACAGCATAACTATGCATGCCCAGTATGTAGGCTTCTAAATCACATGCCACCTTTGAAAACAAAAATTAGGTGTAATGAACACAGAACTAATTCCAAACAAGTTTTAATGCTAAATCATCAGCTGAGTCTAGCAGCTACCCCACTGTTACAACCAAAAATTTGTGTTTATTCTGAAATCAGAAGACCTCTCTTGTGTTTTTCACCCTCCATGTAATTTAAAGGCTTGAGATATTTATTACTAAATTACAGATTAATAAACAGTTTCTCCTGAAAAAATTAAAAAATATTTTAATAATGAGGTCACTTTTGATAAATCACACAACTACAACTTACTGGCTTTAACAAAACATGTCACAAAATCTTGAGAAATATCCATGCTTTATAGACTTCTCACTAATTCTCCAGAGTTCACATTAATGTCACCCTAATATAATATCACTTTAAGCCAAGACAACGACAAAACAGGCCCCCCTTCTGTTTTCTTTGGGAACTGTTAAGGCATTCTGAAGGTGTGGGAGGTGATGACAACTCTAGTCTTTGAAAGAAATTAAAGTAATCAACTCTTTCAAACGGAGTGGGATTGTAAAAAGCAGTCTGGGTCAGATCAACAAACTCTGAATATTCTGCATACTCAGACTCATTTTAAGCCTGAAAAGTAAAACAACTGCCTTCTGTAGAGTCATGTTTATTCTTAATGATTACAGACCTTTTCACCCCAGCTTGTTTACCATTTGTGTTATTCCAGTAAATAAAAGATAAACTGCTCAGATGCAGTAGCTGGGATCCACAGTGTTTTCACAGGTAGCATAGAGCCTCTACTAACGCTTTTTAAAGTGTTTTAACAAAAAGGGAAGTCTTTAAATACGTCAGTCAGTGAAGCGATTTGGAGTGAGCGCATTGTATCTCTCAAGAACGCTGCAGACTGCCTAGCACAGCTGCCTAACCACACTTACTGAGAATTTCCATTGACTTCAATGGGAACGTGAATGGCATTAACAACTAGCTGCAAATGTGATCTGTAAACGTGTCTGCCTCTCCTTGAACTGCACCAGTTCTGTGAGCCATTTTTCACTTTGTATTCTACACCTCTATTTTTAACTGAGCATGAAAACTGAGATAGGATGAAATCAGAACTATTAAGGAAATATTATTTAAGAAAGATAAAATTAAGGAAGAAATATATAAAAATCTAAAAAATTCGCTCAGCACATACATGCAGCCATCTTCCTGCTGCTCTACAGCCCTCCTAAGACCTGCACAACCTACACAGTCTGTGAAGGACACTGAACATCCCACTATGAATGCAGGCAGCATTAAAATCGTCCTGCCAGAGATTACCCCAGGCCAGATCCTGCCTGAGTGACTTCCAGGGAATACCCTCTCAGGCACAAAAACCCATAAGGGATTTTGCTGGAAAGGTAATTACAGCTTCTCAGCCTTGTGCAGAATGCAGGAGGTACAGCCCGCCCCAGATCTGCACTCCCAGCAGGCGAGTCAGTAGCATATCCCTGACAGCGTTTGATGAGAAAGCCAGAACACCCTCACAAGCTCTGAAAGAAAATCTGTTCCCTGATGCACAAAGGAAAGAAAAACTCCAGGTGCAGAAGGCTACATGAGCAGTAAATTCAACCATGTTTTACTGTGCGTTTTCTATCCATCCCTACAGAGACACCAGCAGCTGCCCTGCTCCCGCTCGTCTGGTGCTGCAGGTGCCCAGACAGCAGCTCACCTTTAAAGAGGATTGCAAACCTAAGCCAGGAGAGCAGCTAAGCCACAGCTGACAGAAAGGGTGAAAGCATAACGCGGTCAGCTCAGCACCTCCTGTATTCCTAATACAAAGTGTTCTGCTGACACCGACCTATTTACAGCCCCCACCTTTATGCAGTGCAGCTGGATGAGCATGAACTCAGCGAAGCCACATTTACCAGCAACCAGCCCTGTGCCCTTCAACATCTCCCTTCAATAAAGGGAACACGACATGAACGGCTTTTGATAAAAACTGGTGTTTGCTTAAACCTCGAGCACACAAATTAGGCTTGCTCTCTAATATCTAGATTTAATAACAAGCTCTTGCCACATGCAACTGGAATTAATGCTTTGCAAATATGGGAAACATCAACAGGTCCAATCAAAGAGCTCACAAGATTTTTATGTGCAGATTTGGAGCGTAAGGGAAAGAAGCTTTAGAAGATCAAGTGCAATTAACTGTAGATAATGAAGTTAGAAGAGCTGTACCTGATGACATCACCATAACCAAGAGACAAGCTGTGTGCTTTGACATCACCAGTGACACAACACCCTGCCACCAACCCCAGCACTGTGCTCACCCACCTGAAGCAGGGCAGCCCAGAAGACCCACAGGTGACATCCAGTGGTGTCTCCACTCAGGCTGCCACGCTACAGCAACACAGCTGATTCCTGCCCATGCTGGGCTGAAACCTCGGCACGTTTGCTCGTTCTTCCTCCTGCTCTCTCTCTTGAAAAAGAGCAGCACTTGCTCGTGGTTCTTTTAAATGGCTGCAGAGTCATTTACATTACAGTAAATCAAGAAATATTTTAAAATGGGTTTTGTGCAACAGTGACGAACACATTATGAGAAACAATTTTTCTCCCTGTAAATTCATCAGCTTTACTTATTGCAACTTCTTACCACTGAAAGTACCAGCTGACATGGCTGGTGCCACAGCTGAATACAGGAGCACTTCACTGACAGAATAAAAACCTGTCTGTATTAGCAGACAGACCTTGGATTTCTCCATTTATCAATATAGAGCCATGATTTTCACTTCTCTCTTAGTCGCCCTCTAATTATTTTTTTGCAAGAGGAAATGGTTTTAGCACTGCAGGGCTGGGATGTGAGAAACTGAGAGCCTCACATCTGGGGGCTTTGGAGGGGTGAGTAGAGGAGCTACAATTCGGGAAGCCTAGAAGCTTATTTAGGCTCAGTGCCAGCAGTGACCAGCCCAACTCATTTCCTCACTCTGCCAAGTGGAGTCTTTGATAAAGTGATGGGTCCATGGATTATTGTAGCTGAGTTGCACCTCATAAAATTGACTGAAGTCACACCCACAGGGCCCTGCAAATGTTCCAAGTCACACACAGTGTGCTCCTGCCTCACCAGTTCATGATGCTTTGTTGTTTGAAACTGCAAAATCCAAGGTAAGTAATTTTCTAGAAAATCAGTTGTCTCACTCAACTACAAATTAACCATTTCCTTCTATTTTCTATTCTATTCCTTCTGAAATATTTTTAAAGTTGCTTGTGGGGAAAAGAATAAACAATAAAATCATCAACATTCTGTTCAACAGAACACCAGATATCCAAAGCAAGAGCCTATTTTCTCTCTCAGGAGTAGTCAGTATTCTCCTGCACCTCAACTAAGGCAAAATATTGCTTAGTCTGTCCCAGAAAAAAAAATAAATCTGTGCTTTACCATCAAATGTCCTGTTTTCCCTTCGTCCACCATCAGCTTCACACAACCTCTTTATCCTCATTTTATCTGACCTTGCTGTCCACTGCCTTCCGTCAACTTTGCCAATTTTTGGTGAGCACAGGGAAAAAACTGTATTTTCTCATGAAATCAAAGCTACTCTAAAACATTTTGATTGCTTCCAGTCTATGTTCATGCAACACCTTCTACACGTAACCACTGACACAGTCTCATTCAAGTCTTCCTCTGCCTTCACTGCCTTGTCCTCAGAGACTCAAAGTGAGGTTTTCTGCCTTGGTATAAAACTTGATAAAGTTCAAATGTCTTCATCTCCGGGTTGTGCTTTTCCTTACTTGAGGGCTTCTTTCCCATCAATGATTGCAGACTCTAATCTCCCATACAAGTGCACTATCAGCCTAAAGAAATTGTTGCCACAAAAAAATCCCAAACAAACATTTAAAAACACCCAAAAAATAAAAAACCACCACAAAATGCACAAAATGACAAATATTAGCCCAAACGCTATTTGGCATGAAGCACAGTTGAAGCATAGGTAGTGTGGTGCTCAAGTCTGCAGAGAAAGCAGCACATTCTCTAAATGTTTAATGCAGCATCAGAAACTTTAGGCAGTCTCCCGCTTCTGGCACTTATCATGTCCCTGGGAAGAGCTCAGTGAAGGCTCAGCTCACAGTGTCCAAGTGACTAATTTGGGTTTCTGAGATTTGCAAAGACACTTTGTATGATTAAGCAAGAAACCAGACCGGCTCATATGAAGTTATTCTGACTTCCAATGAGTACCAGGACTTTAACAAAATCCTCCTAATGAATATTTACCCCAGGAAAAAAGAGGCCTTTACGATTTGTTCCAGCTTCTTCATTCACTGAGGATTTTCTCCAGTTGCTCTGGAGGTCTAAAGCACATTTCTGAAGTTTTCCTATTCCTCTTAAGTATTTTTTTTCAAACATTGCACATATATTACAAATTAATTTTCAAAAACATCTGATACTCTAAAATTGAAGTTGATTTATACACCTGCATACAATCAAGTGCATTCACACAAGGCTACACAGCCACGCAATACATGCGATTATGCAATGGTTGCATGTACATGCAGTATTTGATTTACTCAGTACAAAGCCTCTTTACTCAGTACAAAGAGTCTTTACTGATGCTCTGCTGACACTTTCCTGATCCATTTTGTCATCAACTTGCTCACTAAGTGAACAAAAACATTTTTTTTGTTTCACAGCTGTTCACTAGATGATTCAGGTATCATCCCTGTGTACTCATCAGCCTTCTAGAAGCTCACTACAGACCGTAGTTCTATGAACCACAGCATATATTTTGTTCATACTTCTCTACATTTAAAAAATAAACCCTGTGACACACAGGATGTCTTGCAGGAATAGATTATGTTCAGACTTCAGACTATGTTACAACTTTTTGGCTGTCTGGGAAAAATGAAAAGTAACTATATGATGACGATAAATATAATGATGATAAATCAGATTTTGATCCTGCAAGCTTTACCACACAAAATATCGTTATTCTGGTTGTTGCCCTGGGAATCAAGCATGGATGCTCAGAGTGAGCAAGGTTCCCCCTTCAGGTATGAGCAGAATCAGTCTCACATTTCCTGCCAAGGCTGGTACAAGGCTCCACTTCTTTTACTGCACAGCGTAAAAAAGCTCCCATAGAAAAATAAACAGTGCTACCTTTTACCACACAGTAGAAGAAAGAGCACATTTTTAAGAAGAAAACACCTCTAATGGAACCATTGGCACAATATATAGGTGCTTAGGCTCTGTAACAAAGAAGCAGGGGTGGTATCAATGCTTTTACAGTTCTTTCTAAGGAGTGCAAGGGTAACTATGCATGAGTTCTGTCTTGCTGCCCTTCCCAAAAAGATCCCGAGTTTCCCCCATGTGCCACTGCAGAGAGTAGTAGCTCTCCACTTTTTGAGAAATGTTCAGAACCTCACAGAATGAAAGTGAGGATTGAAATAAAACAATGAATTTGCTCTGGTTCAAACCCTGGTTAATCCCCTTCAAAAACCAGCATTTTCAGCATCCACCACTAAAGACTGCCAGGACTCATCACATTCCCTGACACCTGATTTGACATTGCAACATGTGGCATTTTTGTCTATAGGGCTCCCTTAGTAAGGGGCCGAGCACATTCCAGGAAATGTTTGACACTGTCTATAGTTTGTATGTGGATGCAATCCATAGGAATTCTATTTTGCAGTTTGTTCGTCATATACTGCTGGATTCCCTCTTGCTTGGGCTCAATGACAAACCCTTTCTCACGTCACTGACACCAAGAGAAGTGTGTCTCCAGGAAGAGGCATAGCCCCATCTCAGACCGCACAGTGAGCTCTTTTCGTCCCTTTCAGCTGGCTTGACACAACAGTCACGTAAATGAGCTACAGGAACTATTCCCTGGCAGCAACACGAAATCCCAGTGATAACTGTTATCATTCTAGTGTGCAAATTACACAGCGGCAATAGATTCATTCTCAGCTTCAGGATCCAAACCCCCTCTTATCAAGATGGCAACACACCACAAAGAAATTTTTTCAAATTTCACCGCAATCCCTACATTTTTCATTCCAAGACAATGCTTTGCTACCCTGCCTCCCTCCTACATCCTCATGTCCAATATCCTGTAACCCCCAAGTTCCATCTGTAGCCCTAACATTAAGTCTCTTGAGGATACAAAACAAGGCTATATTCAGGTCATAAAGAATATTAAGCACTAATTGTATTGGCCAAATCCCCGGAGAGCCACAGAAGCCACACCTCCACCTAAAAGTCACGGACTCCCAGACCTGTGCCGTAACCCAGCGAGGGAAATGTGAGGACATGACTGCAGGAGGCTGATGGCTGGGCCAAAGGCACCGAGCAGCTTTCACGGATAAGCCCATTCACGCAGAGACATCAGCGACACTATCGATTCTAACATCGGAAACAATGAAACAGACACGGTCGTAGGTGTAATACAAGTGCACGGCATCAATCGCATTCCCTTTGATAAAAACGTCCCGAGCTCTAAGGACGCGCAAGCACGCGTCCCGAGGCAGCCGTGCCGGCGGTGGGTGACACGTCCCCGGGGACAGCCCGGCCGTGCACGCCGCTCCCGCGGCCACGCTCCCGCCTCACGCCGCTCCCCGGGCGCTGCGGTTCGCGCGGGGAAGGGCGGCCAGCGCCTG
>VZTG01010177.1:253584-268998 GCA_013397845.1 Melanocharis versteri
CGGGGGGCGGCGGGGCGGGGCCGCTCCGCCCCGATCCGCGTCCCGAGCGCTCGCGGGGAGGGCGGGGGCCGCGGGAGCATCATGCGGGAGAAAGCCGCCGGAGCTGTCGGCGTTAAGCAGATGCGAAAAAAGCGCTGCGAGAATCCGGGTGCGCGTTTTCCGCACCGCCTCATCGTTTTATGCGGTCCCAGCGGGTTAGCCCGCTGCCACGAACGTAAAGTAACAGAGTGCTCCATGAATGATTCAGTACTATTGCAGGGCAACACAAATGCGTTTGATTGACAGCGAAAACTAGAGACCGTCATCTGTAGGGTCGCTTTGCTCCTCATTTATGAGGCCTCTTTGCTGCATCACAGACAGGAAAAGACAGAGCAAGACAGTTTCTGACACTGACAGTACTTAGAGAGCACGCCCCAGTCCGTTCGAAGCCGATGCTCGTGTGAAGAACTATTCTCCATATATTAATAAATAGTTTCTTCTAGACCGCAGATACTCCAGGACTTTCTGAAGCTGTGTTTTTTTTCAACTTGTCTTCATAGGCATAGCTGTTTGTATTATGTTGAAACAGCCTGTAAAGGACGAGTGCTAAAAACAAAAGGCTAAATGCTAAAGACCAACTTCCATATGAGGTTGTTGATTTGGGCGTTGGGGGTCTTTTTTGCTTGCTTGATTTTTTTTTTTTTTTAAGGACACAAAGGCTTGCTGTAAAATTTTGAGAGGTTCAAAATTTTGAAAAGTACACATCCAATTCATCCTTCTACAAACAGAATTTTGTCCTCAATAATTTAATGCATGTTCATTCTGGTCTTCTAATTTAAAAGATGAGCCTGTATAACACCCCCTTTTATCACCAATTAATGCTGAATCAATTTTCAGGAAGATTTTTTTAATCATCCTTGGTGCTATTATGGATATGTTCCTAAATTCTGGGTGTCAACTTCAAATAAGATGATAATGGACACAATCTCTTCTAGGAGAACGTTTTCACTGATCTTTGGTGATATACCAGCTCAGAAAGTGATCCAGCATCTGAAATACAGACCTGAATGTCAGTCCTGAATTATTTGATGTGTTTCTTCATAGCAAGAACCAAAGTTCAGCCCTTCCAGTTCTCACCATCTTTCAAAGCCAACTGGGTTCAGAAGCTGCCCTACCCAGTTTAATTCCAGGCTTACAAGTAGGCGACCACATGCAAAGGCACCTTTAGAGCACTTTTTGGGGCCTTCAACTCTTCATTCTTACTGCTAGAAAATTTTCGGAGATGCTTGTCATAGCATATCCCATTAGCTCTGAGGTTATCACAACGCAAATTTGTTTTAAGTGTTTTGCAAGACGTGGATGTAGAGAGACTCCTTGAGATGGTGTTTTCTCTGACCAAAGTCACTGTTGGAATTTAGGATCACAAAAGCGCTCTCTCTCTGATTCCTCCCCTTCCTAACAGCATTAATTGGACTACATTAAAAAATTTGTTTATGACATCACACTGCTTTAGAATTATGTGCAACACGTGCAGCCCTCTCAGTGCTCCAAACGGAACAGCAGATAATGGTAGCTGACCTAGCATTCCAAAGATTCACGTTCTTTGGCAGTTTTGTTGGCTACATTAATCACAGGCTAAATATTCCTTGTTTTCTTCATCACTTTTCCTTGCACTCAATATACAAAATAAACAATTCTGCTGATGCTGATTACATTATCATTTGCTGGGAGAACTTTCTGATCCAAAAAGCCTCCCCTTTGTTCTTTGTAGCAACTGTCATTGGCTTCTCTTCTAATTTATTTGACCAAAATAAATGGGAAATCATCTATTTATTTTCATCTCCTCAAGCAGTAAGTTATTATTCATCTACATAAAAGTAGTCTCACAACTAGATCTGAATGGATTTACTTTTGTTTTCGTACTTATTTACCCCCACTCTTAAAAAAATTAAGAGAATGTGTTTTTATAAAAACATATGCATATCTTGTGTAAAGCAGAGTGATTTGTATATTCTCAAATATTTAATTTTGAGCTCACAAATACTAATTTATTTTTTAATAAGGGATTAAAAAACAATGTTTAAATTCTCAGACATCTTAGGAGCATATGCAGAACTGAGTAGGAGGAATAAATTTATGTCTTCCCTTGTATCTAATCCTTTCTCCTATTTTCCACAGTTCAGGGATGATTATCTTCAAAGGCCAAATTTCCTTGTAATATGGAAAAAGTTTTGGCACTTGCCTTAGTCTCAGAGAAATACTCCAACTCCAAGGGCATTGCCAGCCTATAAGCACAACCAGGCACCTGGGCTTGGCCTTGTAAGCTGGTTATACTACTGAGAGCAGTGAGTAGAGCACAAGTGCTCCAGGAAACCTACTGATCAGCAGATTTTAAATCTGCTTTACCCGTCTATTATATCTGAATATGATACAGCAAATAGTAAGTTATATTTCGCCAACAGACACAGCCTAAATAACTTGGTAATTACAAAAAAATGTCATTACCATTTCCAAAAGTACTTATTTATAGACAAATCTGCATGTACACAAAAAATACATATAGTAGTCATATATATTTACAGATTACTTCATTCCTTTGGCCAAACAGAATTTGCTGATTCAAATTTTCCAATACTTTTGACTTGCCTGAATCTTTTTCAGCAAATCATTATTCACCAGGAAGCATATAAATATATTTTCCAAAATAAACGCACACTCACAGAATTTTGCTTACAAGACCTGAGTCTTTGCACATTTTTTTCGTGTTACAAGACAAACAGGCTAAGGCAACTATTTTCTTTTATTACTCAGAAAGATAACCCTAAATTTATATCCATTACAAACAACTGAAGTACATTAGGAACATCAGAAATCCTAAAAACACTCTATGATGGAGAGCAGATATTTACATGATTAATAACAAACTACTGCTAACACACCATGGAAACACTAAACTTCTCTGGTTTATATTCGGAAAGAAGTGTTAATGCTAGGAATAAAATAACTCCAATCAATTTAAAAGAGAGAACAGTTGATCTCAGTGTTGACAAATTACCAGGCAAGGAGATAGACATAACTGTAGCTGTAAGAAGATTTTACAAAACTTATCAGAATGTTGATTATATTCCCATATACTACACCTGGCAGCTGTGGTCACTTGAAGCTATGTCTTCAAGACAGAAGCATCTATTACCAACCTTCAAATTGCCTTGCACAACTCAGGGGCTGTATTTCTTGGATAGACTTGCAAACCAGGGTTGAGATACAGGAAGCTGAGGCTTTTCCAGTACCTTGAGTAGGTGATTAATGTAAGGCAAAAGAAATAACAACAACAACAAAAAAATTTAAAAATATGAATACAGGCAAGTCACTTATGAAGGAGGTTAAGAAAAGGGAGAGGGATAAAAGCTCAGCCATCTTCCAAATTGTGTACTGCAACACCAAATCTTTTATCACCTCCAGCTGTCAGATGACTCACACATGTTACTGAAACCCAACCCTATCAGGTATTTAGAACTGGTCTCTTGCTGGGGGGGTGACCGTCTTATGCATGTGACAATGCTGCACTGAGCCTCTGTGGACTGCAACTTAAATTTCATACAAAATGTATTTGACATTTGCACCTACACATACGACAGTGACTTATGGCTGCCTCTTGTTCCAGTTTGCAGGAGTAATAACTGCTCCTGGGGTGATGCTACGTCCTGGACATTGGACTGGAACGCTGTTTCTGAGAGATGCTATTGCCTGGCTATGGTGCCAAGTACTCACAGAGAAACTGCCATGCAGGATCATTGTGAGGGTTCGAAAAACTGGCTGATAGGGCTTTTTAAAAGTGGTGAGTCATGATCTTAGAGGAGCATTCTTCTGGTCTTCCACAGGGACTGGTATTACAAGTCCAAGGGTTAATTTATTCAGTGATTACATAAATGTGAATCATAACTGATTAAAATGTGTGGATGACAAAGAACGGTGAATAATAAGGATATAGCAGCTCTGGAATGTGATTTACTTGGTAGGTCAAGCACATTTAAATATTTCAGAGCAGCAAATTGTGAATTACACTTAAGAGCAAGAAATGTAAAACAGATTCATGACAGTCTAGCACGCAGCATTGCCAGAAGCATCGAGAGATCACTAAAGATGGGTAATGGCTGTATTTTCCAGTGCAATGCTTAGGCAGAAGGATAACAGTTAAGTGGGAGGATGTGATTATATCACAAGGTGGTCTTAAGAGAGAACAACCTGGACAGACAGTTCTGGTATTTACAGCTGAAACAAGACTGAAAATTCAGAGACAAGCCACAGGAGTGATTTGAGAAACAGAGGGAATGCCTTACTCTGGAGGATGATATAATCTGGTGAGCTGGTGAAAAATAAATTAAAAAGTGATTTGACTGCTGTGTTTATTACCTTCACAGACAGAAAATTATAGCAAGAATGAATGGCACAAAGTTGCCTCCTCCCTGGACCTGCCAGTTAGAGGTTTCAGTGAATGAAATTTGCCAGAGGGCTGCAGCTGCCAGAGCAAGAGAGGCAGCCATAATCGGACAGAGAGTTGGAGGCAATGAACCAGACACTGTGGTTAGCAATAACTATCTGTAGCTGTAATTAAAGTTTCAATACTGTAATTTTTCAACAAAAATGAGCATCAAAAATATAGAAACATATAAAACTTTAAAAAAATTATCATAAAACACGCAGCATTTATTATAAACTCTGTGAGGAAAATAAATGAAATAATGTAATCTTATAATATCAATCAATATTTTTTGGCAAGCTGTGCCGTAGTGTAAAATAAACAACCTTATTTGGTATTTCACATCAGCTGCCAAAAGCAGTTGATTATTTTGCAATCCTAATCTTAGTAGATTGTAATACTTTTCAAGTTTTCATGGGCTTTTTTGACATTAACTCCATGAAATTAATTCATGGCTTTCATAGGACTTGATTGTTGTTATATCCTAAGGGACAGTACAAACTATTATTTCCCACAGATGAGCTTTAATTAAACTAAACTGTACTTTCAGGAAAAGATAATGTAGTGGAAAATGTTCCTCCCTCACTTATTCTCCTCTCCTACCATATTTAAGAGTTAAATCTGGCTCCTTGTTGAAGAAGATAAAGGACAACTGATTGTGTAAGGTTTTGTTGTGCATTGTGAAGACCCAAAACTGTTAACCCATATGTTTATCTTTTTTTACTAATGCACAAAAACCTCTTTGTTTTCAGATCTGCACATACTCTATAGTCTCTCTCACAAAATATGGGGGAAAAAATCAATAAAGTCTCATTTAATAAAGGCCTAAAATATTAAAAATTGAATTTCCTAACATAACTCTTTATTTGCATAAAAGACACAAAGTAATGAGGTAGGTCATTTACTCGTCAGCATCATATTCAGCAATAAATACAGGGTTCTACATTTGAAAAAGTGGTGGGGTGGTGGTAAAATGCAGGTCCATCTGAGTACTGAAGTAAACAAGCCTGTGGTTTTCAAATGCAAGTTCCTGTGTTGAGAGGTCCAGCAGGAACATTGTTTTTCCGCAAAAAATAAAATTATAAAGCACAGCTTGCATAATTCTCTAGGGATTTGTTAAAGAAAGAGGATCAAAAGCAATGATGTGATCACATTGTACACTAAGCATGTACATAAAATAACCCAAAAAACTAAAATAGCAATTGGTGTCAGAAAAACATGGATTCAACTAATTTTAAAAGGTCCAAAAAACCCCCCATGCACACTTCCCCAAAATTACATTCTTTATTTTTAAAACTGTTGGAGAATGGAATATACATTACAACTCTGTAAGTCAATCCCGTCATTTTTTTAGCACTCTGCTTCAGGTTTCCAATAGCTAAGGAGACACTAAGCTTTTACAAATACCTTTACTGGAATATTTAAGCAGTTATGCATAATTTTGCAGCAGTGTGAGTGGAGGCATTAGCCAGCAGGCTGAGAACCAGTGAACAGAATGATGTTCACAGGGAAAAGCTGAAGCTCTGAAAGCTCCTTGTGTTTTTAGGCTAATGCTTCAGTCAAATAAAGCAAAGTATAGCTGCAGCTGCAGGATGCCAGTGGGAGTTGACAAAGCAAAGGATAATGGCCATCTTTGAAATCTGATTAAAGAGGTTGCTGCCACCATGGAGAGTTCAGGCTGGCAGTGCATATGGATTCAGCAAGGCTTAAGTACCAGTCCCTGATAAAAACTGAACAATACAGGGATTTCAGCTTCCGTTCACCTGCCATAGTCATATACATTTTTTTTACTTCTTTTTAGAGTGAACGGGAAAAACACTGAATTTCAACAGGGATACAGATAAAGAAGTAAAAGCTTCTACAAAACAGATACAGAAAGGAATCTGAACTACTTCCACCTCTCAAGTCATATTTGAGTCATTCTGCATGTCATTAACACCTTACTTTTTGTTAAAAGCCTGATCTCATCTGCACTTTCACTGGATTGTCTGTTTCGAGTATTATACCAGATTGTATGTGAAGCAGCATTAAAATTCAGGCTTGGTCTTGAGTAAGCAAAACATTGTAAAGTCTTCTAAGGGACTTACGGAGTAGATGAAGTGGTATTTGAAGTCTGAAGAGCAGCTGACATGACAGTACAAAGTGGAAGATCTTTAAAGGGTTTAAGCCCCTCTCAAATACTTCACTGTTATTTCCTGTGCAACAGACAAATACTTATACTAGATTCAAAAATATTAGACTACTGCTTCTGGGACTAGTGCAACTCAAGTAGTAGATTTTGAGATTCTAGCTTGTGATCAAGCTGGAGCCTCAGAATGCACTCAGCACAGAAGATGTTGCTACATTGAGCAGTTATGTATCCAAGTCCTTCAAAACAAAAACTAGCAGAATTTACATGTGCTCCAATTTCCATTTCTTACTGCTGCCTCTGCAAGTAGTTTAACAGATGGCACTGCTGCAAACCATCCTAAAAAATAATGCTTCTTCATTAAGGAGATGAAGAGTAAGACACTATATCCTGCATGGTTTTATCACAGCTTTGTATTTAAAAGCATATGAAAAGTATAATACACACATCAAACCAAACCACGTTTATTTCATCAGTCACAAGTGCAAATATAGCAACAAATCAGATCAGCAAATTACAACACATAGAGAAGAATGTAATGTAAATGCTAAGTACACTGACAGAGCCATTTCAAAAGAGCAGCAAAAAACAGTGTCTTCTAATAAAACTTCTATTCTTTTTACCTGTAATCTAAAATAATATAATAAATCTAGATCAGGAATGTCTCTGATAACTCATGTTTAGCCAGGTGTTCTGTTATTAGCAGTTCACATTATCCAGTGTGCAAAAGACTTGTCCAAGCTTCCTAGTAACAGACGTTTTGGTTTTAAGCAACTTTTACTCAATATTTAAATAATACAGTGCTGATGCTAGTTAATAACTTCTGCTATTTGATATTATAAATTTAAGAATATGTATTTAAAAAAACTAAGACCAACTTCACTGTACATACATAATTCTACCTGGATCCAAAAATGGGCAACATTATAGATAAAACTGATTTTTTTCCTTGTCAAAAAAAGAAGATAGACACAAGTCATCTCTGGTTTTTTCCATCATCTTTAAATCTGTAGTTAAAATATATGCAGTACTTATCTATAAAATAGAAAACATTCCCATTAGAAAGATACTGCAGTTCAATTAGCTGTTTTTCCTGACCTCTTAGTAGCCAGGGAACAAGATTTATGCGAAACACCCAATTGCTATTTTGCTTTACAGAAAAGCAAAAGCTGAATTTTACACTGGAAATTTAGTTAGCCTTCTTCTTTGTTATGCATTGTTTCTTCTTCTCTTTTTCTTGATAGGCAATGAATTGAGAGTCTGTACCAAAGAGCCTGTCCCACCACGTGAAAGTCGAGGCGTAGTTGCCGATAAAGTTCATGTGATGGAAATCATGGAAACGGGCCCCGGCATAGAAAGGCACCAAATGAAGAGGGTTCAGCGGGACATCGTAGCCACTGCAGGGGAGAAAAAAAAAGAAAAGCAGCTAGGGTTAGGATTTTTCTGAGACATAAACTACAAAATATAGACACTAACTTGTCATTTTTATAAAAGAAAAATATTTTATAGTATTCTAAGGTCCTGAAGTAATCACTATGATATTGGCTTAATATGAAAACAAGCTCCCTCCACTCCTAGCCAAATGATTCTGTAAATTATCCCACAATGACTTTGGCACTTGCTTTTCAGCTCAGTTTACTAGGCAATACAAAAAAAATTTAAGCAGGTAACTTAAAAAAAATCACAGTGGCTGCTTCCTGCTGGCTTAGCAGTTTTAACTAAGAGTGACTTTAGGAAGGAGGAACAAGAAGAAGTAACATTATCTTTAAGTGCAAGTGACGGACATCAGCACAGCAGCTCATCAGAGAGCATCTCAAATCAACAATTATTGTATGCCTACTCTTATTTTCAGCTTACTGCAAGTTCTTCAAATATTTAAAATTCAAATATATGATTAAAGTAAGGTTGAAAGCAGAAGTGAGCCCTAGAAGGATTCCAACTCTTTTCCTTAGTAGTACTGGAAAGCCTCTTACCACCACCTAGTGGGGAGAGCGCAAGGCAATTCATTATAAACCCCTCATGTGGAGAACAAACTAAAATGATAATTACAATAGGAAATTCGTATTTTGCATCAATGAGTTTATGGTATGTCACAACATTTGGGAAGTCTACAAGCAAAATATGACTAAACCTGGAATGCTTTACACTATGAATCTACTGGTAGCTTATGTTCCACTAAAACACCTGACACTCAACGTGCAATAAGACACTATCTGCTTCATAATATACTTACAAACACAAGGTCAAGTGTTAATAATATCATTTCAAAAATGAACTCCTAGTGTTCCCTGTCTCTTGAACACAGGAAAGAAAAGCTCATTTGTTTGTAGATGAACTAAACTAAGCCTACTGGGATTTGCCCTAACATTTTGGAACCAAATTTGAAATAAGTCAGTTCTACGAGAGAGACAAGAAGTCTTGTCCTTTTTATTCACAATAAATAAACAAACAAATAAACTAAAGAAATTTATGTGTTTGTTTTAAAGAGAGTCAGAGGTCAAACAGCATAAAGTTTCTCTTGAGCAAGAAAGCAGTCTGACAAAATATTAAACAGAAAGAACTCTTAGCTGGAATATGCATAAGATCACTTGCACACCAAATAGCAATAGCCAGACATCCTAATGAGGCGTCTAGCTTCTCTAACCCTCCTTGAGATGCTCTAGCTGATGGCACACACTCTTTCAATCAGCAAGACCGGCTGCTAACACTACCTCAAAACAGAAAAGAGTGATAACTCTCCAGGTTGTGTCATTCTTTGTATGACACAGAAAAGCATTTCAGTGCAAAATAAACAGTACATCTCAGTGACAGAGACAGATGACTTTGAGACAGACACAGGGACAAGAGAAAAAACAATTATTAAGAAGCAATGAGCATCTCACCTGTGTACATCAATGGTTTCCATCAAGCGAAAAATCACCCATGCCCACAGAAGAACCACATGGTTACAGAAAACAACAATTCCAATAAAAAAGCCAGCTCCAAGGATGAGTGTTTCCAGAGGATGTGCATATTCTGCTTGCATTCCAAATGGAGACTAGAAAGAGAACAGACAGGGAACAGTCACTATTTTCAGTTTTACGTACTCCCAAATCAGAACCACCATTTTGCAATACTCCCCCTTTCCCACAAGACTACAACACGACAAACGGAACAATGTTGGGGACAAAGGGAATGGTATGATTGAGTGGCCATAACACACGTATTTAGCTCCTCTTTGGAAAACATGTATTCCAAGGTCATAAGGATCATCACTCTATTAGTGATTCCAAACCCTTCACTACTAGTTGAAAAGTTGAAAACTTTTATTTAGGCTTACCATCACCCCAGGTCAAAGCGTTATTTCAGGAATATTAAAAGTGTTTGGCAAGCTCCTATCAGCTTTGCTATACATCCAGTCTTGGAAGCAGAAGAAAGAAGGAAGCCAAAATATTCTCAGAAGCAGGACTCACTTAGAAATTTATTATCAAAACAAAAATTAAAAATCCCTCATCTTTGACCATTTTTTTTAAATAAATGTGTACCACTCATATTATTTTGAGACTGATACAAGACATTTTCTCTCATATATATATATACACGCACACACACAAAGTCATTCCTACATTTGGTTTAGCAAAAAAAGACATTCCAGAGAGTTTTCAACCATGGAACACCATACACAGAGAACAGTTTAAAAAAATTTAACCTAATGCTGAAGGTTATATATAAGATCATCAGAAAAAAATGAAGTCCACTTTGTCATAAGGGATACTTTAAAATCATCTCTTTTTACTATCAGGAAAAGTTTTTAGTGAAACAGCCATTAGGATACAGATCACTTCTGTGAGAACTGCTAACCACTCTCAAGAATAATGGCCAAAAGCTGCTCCAGCTAGACACCTGAGGGGCTGCCAAGAGCAAGCGGAAGAGAACAGCTGCTGCTGCAGATGTCTCTACATATGCATCAATCCATACCAAGCTCCTCTATTGTTGGCAGCATGCATAAAGCATCCCTGACCCAGCAGCTTGCAGCTTCCTTTTGGCACCACTTAGGTTATCCACAGCAGCACAGAAATGCATAGCACTGACTCCTGGGCTCCACAGGCAGTGCCACCTAAACACAGCACTATCATCTACAAGGTGCAAGCACTGCTGAATCCTACCTGGCTCCAGTCAAGTGTGGTTCATTGCCTGGTGCTCAATGCCAGCTCCGACACCACTAAATGCAGAACCACCCAAAATGCGTGCTGCACTGTGCTCTCCATGTGGTATTGCACAATGAGCTATACTGATTGCAGAGGCCCTCACCCAGAGCTGTAATCCCTTCCCTGAATCAAGTATATGATGCACGCACCCAGGTTGTGCAAGAGCCATGAGGTTGTCTGATCACGTTCTGGGGATTCACATGCTCCGAGTAACAGCCCAGGTGGTGGGGAACTGATGAACAACCAAACCCAGACACCTACTGTTTCCCTTCGCCTAGCAATGAGACCTATATGTACATTTTTAAAAGTCCGCTTCACCTTGTTCATAGATAAGATCAAACTTTAGCAAGAATGTGATCTTTCATTTCCCTGAAATGAAATCAAATTACAGGAGGTGCTTTCAGAAGCAAAATGGATGGCTGTTCTTGACGAAGTGCCCAAGAAAAGGCTTCTAACTCACTCAAAGGAATGCAAAATTCTTCGAACATCAAATAACATGTTCAAGTAAGTTCTATCAAACATATACTAAAAACTATTATTAAAGAAAAAAGATTGAATAATACATACAACAAACTCATGGTGGACCTTGTGGATATACTTGTATATTCTCTTGTGATGCAGTAATCTATGCAGGAAATAGTGCCAGGCATCCTCAATCACCGCACATCCAAAACACTGGGCAGCCAGAACATACCTGTAAAAAGCAGAAGATCTATCAGTTGTAGAAAATACTAGCAGACACACAATCCTGAAAGTGAAAATAGTTTATATGCTAATAATGGTCAGAAACATACCTATTACTGACTGAATAGCAGTGCACTACTTTTTTAACATACTAAAAAATATTAATTACCAGGTAAAAAGGCTATTGCGTTTATCAGCTCTTCTGCTGATATGCTGAAGTGAGTCAGCACAGGTTAGCTCACTTCAGTCAGTGTTAGGTTAACTCACAGTTAGTGTAACAAGCTGTCATTTCAATATTACAAATGCAGTCTACAGAGAACAACCACAGACTGTGTGAGACCTTGATATAAAAACATAGAGCTGCATCAGCCATCCACACCAGAGAGCAAACAGCTCTCCAGGAAAGATGACCTTCTATGACAAAAAAACTACTGTTGGTGCTAGGGGTGGGGGAGAAGGGGGCACTTATAGCTAATCCAGTTTTGTTTAAAAGCCTATCAGCTCAGTGCAAGAAAAGAAGACTGTGAGGCAGGTGGTACATTCTCTCCTTCGAGGAACACTCTACTGCTATGATATAAAACAAGGTAGAGGGTAGAGACACTTAGGAGGAATAAAAAAATTTGGATAAATAAAACCCCCAGAAAGTCCAACATTTAACCCACCCTACCAGGAATCCTGCTTCGCTTCCATAAACTCCCTCCTAATCCCCCTTCTGTCCTGAGGATTAGAACAGCTTGGGGCCATTTAAAAAAATTTAGGAAATTCTAATTAGCTCTTATAGCAGTTAAACATCAAACGAAGGATGATTAACAAACAGTTTACATTACCAAAAAATTATTTCCTATTAGAGTTGATGACATTAATTGTTAAATATTCTGTCTCCAACTGTATGCAACTCAGCATCACCATATCAGAAAAATGTACGCACCATCTTGGCATCTCTTCCCACTCATAAGGGATGTTAAAAAACTCTGTGAAGTAATAGGTACCACAAATCAGGGGAAGCTGAATGAAGAAGTGGTTGAAGAGGAGGGTTTTCAAACACTTCCACTGTTTTTCCCATGTTTCTGGTTTATCCTAAAATGAAGCAAAAAGAATTGATTGTATTACATGTTTCTATTGCAGGCAAGTGAAGTGCTGCAAAAATTCATTTGGAGTCAGTTTAATTTCACCTTGGAAGACAGATAGCATGCCTTCCAATAATGCAGATTAACTCAGGCAACACAAATAACATGGGACTGGATTCAGTTTTGTCAAAACCTCATTTTTCTAGGCTAGTGTTTTAAGATAAGCTGTCTTGTCAGTCACCTCTTAACTCTTTTTGTTTTTTCAGTGTTTATAGTTAGCAGGAACATTTCATACTCAACAGTTTAACACAACCCAAGTTTGCTTTCCCTCTTCACTCCACAGAATGCATTTCCATTGCTAAAATAATACAAAGAGAGGCTGAACATACAGGCTTGTGAAGAAACAATTGTCTTGAAAACGTTCAGTTTTTTCAGGGAGACATTCTACCAACTACTTCAACAAATTCAGAAGCTGGTGTTATTAATTTCTAATTCAAATTATAATGAACTAGGGGAAAACAATGATCTTTAGACACTGGATGTGCCTTTGCCTCCAGCTAGTAGTGTGCAATCCATCCTAGGCTTTCTTCACTGTTAAAATATTTCAAAATCCTTTCAAGAGGATGTGCATAGAGGTACTTCGAAGGAGACAGCTGCTATTAAATAAGCACACCATGTAATTATTTCATACTACTAAGACACACCTCTAACACCAGATACCAGAATTCTATTCACCTTCCCCTACTGATAGAAAAACGATGCATATAAAACTTTACTAACAGTAAGACTGACCATGGTGAAAAGCATAACCCTTCCTCAGGAAAAAAAAGCAACTCCTTTTCTTCCCCAAAATCCACTCCTCTTTCTCTCCTCATACACAGAGTAATTTTAGCTTGTTGTTTCCAGGATGTCCAAGTGACTGATGAAATGGGATCATATACATTGAGAACTAGGATACTTCGGTTATATGCTCTGCCTAATGTGTTCAAAGACAAGTCAGTGTGTAGTTCACAACTTTCTCTTACCTGCTGAATTTTATACTTTTGCATGTATGGTATAAACTGGAAGATAAATCCTGGTAGACAGAGCAAAAAGTATGAAACTTCATGAACTATAAGTGATCCCCAAGTTGCAATCTGGAACTTTGTGTAGTTATCCAGCATGTAATTCCAGGCATTTTTAAATGGTTGCTGCAGGGGATTGTCGGGTAAGAAAGAGTCTATATACTCCACTGCCAGATAAGCGGAGTTCAAGATATTAGCGCTGTCGTTCATGGCCATGGTTCAATCACAAAACATCACAATTACAGTTCTTCTGTAGTTGTCTGCAAGTAATCTGCAAATTTGGAGAAAAATTCAATAAACAGAAGTTAATCTTCAGAGAAAAAAAACATTACATGATATAGTCATTGCCTAGTTTTAAAGTAAAAACCGGGAAAAGGGGGGAAAGACAAATTCTCTTCATACAGAATAACTAAAAGAACAAAGCTTTAGATTGGTTTGAGTGGCAAACCAATTTGAGAGGCAATCAGCTCCTAGGTTTTGAGATTATGTCAAGGGAGATTATGTCCAAAAGCATAAATAAATATTAATTACTAGCCAAATTTATTTCAACGTTTTTGTAGGATAATTGTATTTTGTACTAAAAAAGCAACAGGAAGGTTCAAACAAGATTTAGCAGATTAATTAACTGCAATCTCTTGATTATCCAGTCCCATTTTTCTCATGGCCGTGAATCAAAATCCCTGCAAATTATATCAACACTCCAGCTGGCTTGAGGCAATCCACCTTCCCTGGGTAACGGACTTTTCCTCACAGCTCCCACAACCACAGAGGCTGCATTCCCGCAGGTGCCCTGAACTCACACCATTTCCACAGACCAGGTTCCTTGTTGGTTTGGCTTGGAAGGGATCTTTAAACATCATTTACAGCCCAGCCCTCTTGGGATGGGCAGGGACATTTTTCATGACATCAAGTGGCTCAAAGCACCATCCCAGCTGGCCTTCAAACACTTCCAGGGTTGGGGCATCCACAACTTTTCTGCTCAACCTGTGCCAGTGTCTCAGCACTCTCATTGTAAAAGATGTCATTCTTATGCCAAATCCAAACCTATCCACTTTTAGTTAACAACATTGCCCTGTGCTTTGCCACTACAAGACTTGGCAAAAAGCCCCCGTTATGTACCACAGTATGGTGTTCCTTGAGCCTTCTCTTCTCCAGGCTGCACAACCCCAATTCTTCCAGCCTCTCCCCACTGGTGATGTGTCCTCTGAGCATTTCCTCCTCTGGACCCCTTTAACAGGTCCATCTTCACCTCTCTAACAGGTTTGCAACTCACAGGCTACAGGACACTGGTCCATCGCCAGCTGGAACACTTAGATTAGATCCAACATAAATCACAAAATCGCAGAATCAGTTAGGCTGGAAAAGAGCTCTGAGATCATCAGTTCAAACCTATGACCCAACACCACCCTTTCAACCAGACCACGGCACCAAGTGCCACATCCAGTCCTTCCTCGAACTAAAAAGGGGAGGGCGACTCCGTCACCACGCTGCGCAGCCCACTCCAACGTGTAATCACCCTCACATACTAAGCAGCACACCAAGCCAGTACCCAACAACATTAGTTATCGTCCTTCTTTCCTAGCAACAGCATCACGATGCTGCCACTTCTTATTAACAGCAAAAGCACCGCAGCGGACGCCAAGGCAGCTCACAGCCCGAGCTCCCGGCCCGGCTCCTCCGTCCCGCCCGGCCCTGCCAGGCAGCGGGCACAGGCCGGCACACGCCGCCCACGCGCGGGGAACGCCGAGGAGAGACGAGCTCCCTCGGGGAGCCCGCACCCCGGCCCCCGCAGCCCCGCAGCAGCCCCGCAGCAGCCCCGCAGCAG
>VZTG01010177.1:269027-324185 GCA_013397845.1 Melanocharis versteri
AATGAAAAGATGGAATTACACAGGCGGCAGTGCCGTCATGGCAACAGCGGCCCACAGCCGCAGTGCCCGGGTTGGTGTCGTGCGGGTGAAAGCGTACAATTCAAATACAAGGTTCCCGTTGAACGCCCCTGCCTCGCCCCACGGTGCGTCACAGCGCACATGGAGCGAAATCCAGGCACCTACGTGACTGCCAGCCCTGTCACCGATGTCGCAGCTCGGGCGCTTGCACGGGGAGTCGGTGGTGGCCATCCCTGCAGCCATGGACAACCACAGCTTTCAGAAACAGACCTGCAGCAACACAGTGGTGTTCACGTGACTGGTTCCTAAACCTTAATAACACTCAATGGGTTTGCATTCAGACCTTTAGATTACCGGCTTCTCCCCGCTCCTTCCCCCTCCGCCCGCCCCCGCTCCCCAATTTATTTCACTGATGTCAAGATTATTTGGGTTAAGACTTGTATTGAGAAACACAAGTTTTAAGCGACCTGTTGGCATTAGGAAACAATGTACAAACTTTTATTTGAAGAAAATGTCTCAAATATGACAGTAACTTTGGTCATGTTTAAAAGGAGGCCATTCAAGAACAAATAAAAATGTGCTGCTTTATAAGCATGGCCACATACAGTATATTCAGATACCGGCTAATAGAAGCTGAGGTTACACGCATAAATAGGCCTTTGTACCATGCAAGTTCAACGCAATTGCATACATTCACTATAAATTTTCAGTTATTTTCATGCCAAATCACCTTTTGGATAAAAAGGTAAAAAAGAAGTAACATCTAAATGCGACCAACGTTGAACAGAAAAAAACCCCCGTAAGTACAGACAACATTTTTATTAAAAAGATATTGAAATTACACCTGCTCAAGAAGTGTTACACCGTCTCTGATCTCCTTCAGCGGGAATTAGTGTTAAGCATTGTTACATATCAAAAAATACATCTCTGTTTTACAACATAGTACTGACATATTCAAAGTACTGTGCCAAATTATAAATAGTAAAATCAGGTTTTGAAGAGTTTCAATAGAGAGCAACTTATGCTCACACAAACATATGCACGTAGTATAGTTATGTAACAAAAGTTTTATAAAAGGAAACAAATTTACCCCATGCCAGTTGGAATTACTGAGGTGGGATTCAATACCTACTATGAAGACTGACAGTTCATTTCCTTAAATATATGTATTAGTCTCTGGAAAAAATAAGACAAAAATTTACTTTCACCAGAATACACACCATTCTTCACTCACAATCCATTTCTCAGTCATGAATGACAGAAGTCGGTCCTTATGAAAGTCTTGGGTTTTTTTTGAAGACCTTGCAATAAAAAAACATGGTCCACCAGACTTCGAAAGTTCAATCAGCTTCTGCTCAACTGCAGAATAATCCTACGCACTGCTTCTACCTAGAGTAATCTTCATCATCTGTCATCTGTAATTGTAGACAGTCACATCTTCCACTGTGACTCAAGGAGCAGCTACAAGTAGAGAAGTGCTTAGATACTCAGTCACTTCAAATACACTTGTTGAAGACTGCTTCTAGTGCATAATCAAGTTGAAAATCCCTTTACTGATCATAATGGTTTGTCAATAACTGTAACACCTAGAGGGAGGGGGGAAAAAGAGAAATCTTTAGGCAGTATTTTTTTTAAATCAAGGAAAAAAAGATATAAAATTTAAATGTGATACATTGCAATTAGCATTTAACTGTGCACCAGCATCATTGTACATATTTTTCCCTAATTTATCGTTAACACAAAGGTGTCCGAATCAGTGCAAAATTCTGAAAGTTTCTGTGACTTGAAAAAACCTGCACTAATCAAGTTTAATTTTGCCATCAGTGAAATATATATTTAACAATCACTTAAATAACTCATTTGGAAAACTGCAGTTATGGAAAGGAAAGATTCCTGAAACAGCTTATTTTCTAAATACCAAATCCCAAAGAACTTCAGAATTGGACCCCTTAGACTGAGACACAAACTTCTTGTTAAAAAACTGGTCATTCCAGAATCATCTTTCTGACTCACCACTTATGTGCTAAATCCCTCATGAGTACATTTTAATCCCTTTTTTCTTTTCTTGTAGTGAATAATTATTTGAAGTCATCATTCAAAATGTACCATCAGATTCTTCCTACACATTTTATTATCTTATGTTTTACCGTAGACAAGACTCTGTTTGGACGCTTTGTTAAATGTTATACTTTAAAAAGTCGATTAAAAATATCTGTATGCCTTACCTGCATAGCTCCTTCCTGTACTCATACAAGATGACACAACCGTCCATTTATCAGTTGTTGGATTATAATATTCCACTGTTGATAAATTACAGGAACCGTCATCTCCTCCAACTACATACAAGAGACCATTTACAGCACAAACACCTAAAAAAGGGCAGGAAATCAGTATGAAAATTACTAATTGACTTACACCCCCCCCAAAAGCTTGTTTTTTATGAAAGCAGCTGAAGTTCAGGTACATGCCATTCACAAATGACATTGGCACAATTTTAGTCATTGTTGCACATACCTGCATTCCTTCTGCACATGTTCATGTCTGCAACCTGCTTCCAGGTACTGGCAATGGGGTCAAACACTTCAACACTTTTTCTTACCAAAGGACCATCATGACCACCTACTGCATACAATAAATTGTTTAACACACCAACACCTGCAAACATATGAAAATGCGCAGAATTAGCCAGAGAATTATTTGAATGATACAAGAGAGAAACAACAAATATGTCAGCTAACATATATCCTTCATTAAATCAATGTTGGAAACTATTTCAGAAAACATTTGGGTCAGGATGCGTTAAAGCAGAGAGACAGGAACTACAGCAAGACACTGATAAAATGCCTTGCGTGCCCATCTACCATATCGCAGCATACAAAGACCAGAGCTGTTCTGCAACAGAAGATTTAGAAAATTTTGGACGAAAAATGACGTGCAGGAAAATGAGGCTTGTTGAAATTTAGGACTAATTAGAAGTGACAGTAAATGAGACAATGTGCTCAGCCAGCATAACAGAAATCTGACAAGATGATAAAGTGTAAGTGAATTTTTAGAAAGTGAAAACTGCGCAGTACAGAGGATAAAAGCTGGATGGATAGACATTATACAATAGGGATGTTTCCACTGAATTGTTGGAATACCTTGTAGATAGATAGATGGAGCAGAAGTAAACAGTTAACAGCGAGTACCTTAGCTGGGACTTGAAGAACACCAAGCATCTTTGAACAAAGCTTCAGTTATCAAAATATCCAAAAGGATATTAAAGGGTGTCCTTTAAACCTAAGGTCTCCTTTACTTTACGACAAAAGTTTATCAATCTGTGAGCTTGGAATGAAGGCGTGAGTAAAGCTAGTTCTATCTACTTGCTATTTGGGCTGCACATATTGAAAAGATGGAAATGGGGGAAACAGAAAGAAAGGCCTGTTTGTTTATTCCTCCCTTTATAATGCATTATTAGAACCCAAACATAACAAATTTCAGAAACATAGGAGGATTTTTTGCATTAAAACTTCTGAGTGATGGACCATAAAGACAACTAAAAAAGCACTTCTGTGAAAGTATACTGGGAAATCTAATAAATGCCACATTTAAGACTATTAAACTCAAAGCAGAGATACAGATTTGCAAATATAGCTCATAAAGTATTCCATGGAAAGGGAACCACTTAAAATCTTTTTTAAAGGGAAACAACAAATATGAATGCAAAAAATCAGGTAAGTCCCTCAAATAAAAAAAATACTGGAGGTCAAAAAAAAATAAAAAAAGGAAAATAAAAAGGAAAGAAAAAAGAGAACCCCGAGACCTTAATAACCAGCTGAAATATCTTTGAAAACATATCACTAATTTTGTATTTAAGAGCCATTCCTACATGTGGAGAGAAACTACTCCTGCTGAAATGACTAAATTTTCTTATTAAGGAGAATGATTTTAATAATTAAAGGAAGAGAGGAAGGAAACATGGAAGCTAATTGGTACTGTAAATCTGAAAAATAGCTTCCTGATAGGACCGTCTTATAAATCATGCTATTTAGTGCTTTATCAGTGATATTCACTACTAACATTTCCCGATATCCTTCCCAGTTAATTTAATTCCTCTTTTATTGCTATTATTTCTAGCTATCATGCCACAGTATAGCATGACAACTTTTCTTTCTCCCACTCTGATCACACTTCATTAGACAAGATAGTACAACATTCATCTTGTGTAGAATTAAACATTACAAAGCTAGGAGAGCTATGATTTTCAGTTTAAATATGTGATGTGATATAAATCCCCCCACCCATGCTTTCAATAGAGTTACTGGCCTTCCTATTCAGTGTGTAGAGTTTTCCCTCCGCCACATTGCCACTTTTTTCTTTCATAGCTCCTTATTTTTAATCATGTCCTCCATTCCTCCATGGTGCTTCATTTTCCCTTAATCCCACACCCAGTTTCCAGGTCCTACCTTATTTCTTGCTCCTTCCGTCTGTATCCTCTTGTTGCCGTCTTCTGAGTTCTCCTTTCTTTGTTATTTTTCTTTCCTGCCCATTTGTCAGGACCCTGTCTTATATCTCTCAGCCCTCCCAAATGGCCTATATCTGGATCTGAAGTTCCTCCTCCCAATATGTTGCTGGAAACAGATCTGTCCCCGTATTGATCAACTGAGAAGCAGTGGGTACTAAAGAAGAGTAACTGAGGGTTAACCTCTGAAAAGTTGCTTTTGAATGAAGCTGAAGCAGTAGGAACAGAAGAGATGAGCTTAAGTTCCTTGAGATGACCAAACATCCAAAAGTTTAATACAGGAAGAAAATTCTTTTCAGTTAGCCCCCATAACACCACCAGGACTGATTGCCAGTTGAAACAGTTCTGGTGGGTTTGGCTATTTGGCCTCTACAGCCAAGCTCAATCAACAATCACGATTTTCACATTACCACCCACTCCTCTACCATACAAAAACGTAATTTTTCATGTATTTAACAGAGTGGCACAGAAGAATGCTGATTATTTTACTCAATTATATTAATCTGGAATACTGTCTACATTTAGTTCTTTTTAAAACTCCATTTTTTTAATCAGTGGACAAGGTAAAAGGCAGAAGAGAGTTGAGTACGCAAACACAGGGACAAGAGAAGAGAGGAGAGGGGCAGGAAGATCCCAGTAGTTAGTATATTTAAGGAACTAAATTTCAGAGTTGAAATTCAGAGAAGAAATTCAACATTAAAAAAAATCTGAAAACATCTACTGTATAAATAGGCTACAAGTACAACAACAGTTTGCAAAAACAGAGTATCAAAAAATAAACCCCAAACGCTGAAACAAAATGTGTGTGCAGGCAGACTGCAAAATGAAACTTTGTCAAAACCCACCAACACTATTTGTCTTTATAATGATACTTGTAACTTGCCCATTTTAGATAAATATTTTCCTCAAAAGTTGCCAATATTACATGGGAATATTTTCCAGTACCCTTACTGCAACTCTGTCCAGTTTTTAATCCAGAATTTACTTCCAAGAAGCACAGACTGAGTTACTACAAGTTTCACAAGACAACTGTGTTTTCTTGAGGTACAGTGTTTCCTTCATTAACATCATAGTTTCAGTTTAGAAACCCAATCGAAACATGACTTTTAGTGATAAGAGTTATCAGCTTGCTGATTTTGTAAGGATAGGATGGAAGTATCACAGACTATCTTAATTTTAGTAACAAATTTAGTACTTTGATAGATATCCTTTGAAATCATTTGAACTTAATTTAAACATCATTATACATTTAAAAACTGTTCAGAGTTAACAAAGAATAATGGAAGGTAAGATGAGAAGTTGGGATAATTATTAATCATATACTGAGCATACTAGAAGTTCATCCAGATTTATTTGTAGCAATATCTCTTCCCATTATGAAGCACATTAATGCAATCACCAGTAGATACTTGAAGGGTGTTGCTAAAAACCACCATTAAGTACTTAGCAAAAAAGTGACTTAACTACTAAAAAAATAAATGTAGAAAATTAATATAATGGAATTTGACTTGAAAAAGTCCATGGGAACGCATCTAGAGAAATAAAACAACTTCTGCGAGTTGAAAAAACCTGAAATACCAAAAGACAAATAGAGGACAGTGAACAGTAAATGAGATTCAAGTCCATAATAGAAATAGATAATGAAAATGCTAAAGTCAGTTTGGAGCTGTGGAAGCATCATTTCATTAAACAAAAGTGGAATACCACAGGCACTTCTAAAGATGTCTTTAAAGAGAAATATACATACTCAGAATTGCAAGAAGAAAAAAAGAAATCCACCAAAAAAAAAAAAAGAAGAAGGGATTTTTAAGATTATACAGAAATAAATGGATATACCTCAGCTAAATGATAAGGAAGGATAACATGTAGTAGGCTGTACATGTACAGAGGATGTAAACACCAGGTGACGAGAAGAATTACTGAAGGTGAAATAAAGGGTACATAAGTGGAAGTAATAGGATGAAACCAGTAATACAAACTTAAGAATGAACAAGGACAAAATTTCCTGCAGTGAATCAGAATGCAGAACAAGTCCTTCAAAGAGGTGGAAACCTAGTCACAGTTCACACAAAGTCAACCTGAAAACACTGTTAGAATAATCAGCCCTAACTGGCAAAGAGATCTTTGTAGAAAAGACATTTTTTCATCCTTGCTGCATAGATTTTGGTACTTCAGAATTGAGGTGATAGTGATTATTACAATCCATGTGTATTAGTCTGTATATTAAAAACCATCAGAAGTTGTGGGAAGAGGAGGAATATGAAAGTATGAAAAAACAAAGAGAGGTATTTACTATTAACCGACCAAATCTTACTCTGTAGAACAGTTTTGTTTCTATAACCTGCTGTGTATCAGCCATCTAGGACTAGCACATTCCATTAAATTCAGACTTTAGCTTACCTTTTATATTTTTAGACACATTTGAAACCCACGAATTCTCATCTTTGCAAGGACAGCTGATCCTTGTCCACTCACCTGCTCCACTCCGCCTGGTGCTCATTTCTGCGACATAGCTCCACTCATTGGAATTGGCATCATAGCATTCTACTGAACTAAGGCACTGCCGTGACGCTCCATCGTAGCCACCAACAGCATACAGCTTCCCTGGGGGGAACCAAAGGAGCCTGCCAACTTCCAATGCACACACGGACTGGCACACAGGCCAAGAGGAAGGCATCGCTACTGATCAGCTACTAATCAGCACCCGTCAGTCACTTACTGAGATTCCTTACTGTAAACAGTGTAAGTTAGCAAGCTCTTGTCATTTTTAGGATGTAAAAGGCACCCAGTATCTAACAACAACAATGCAAGTCAAAAGATTTTAAGTTGCCTGGCTGAAATACAAAAGTAAGGTTTTTAATTAAGCGCTGTTCAAAAGCAAGTTAATTCAATCATGTTTGATACTGGAAGCTCACAAATAGGTTTCATAGAAATATCAGAAATTTAAATGAAAATCACTTGTACAGTCTGCATTTTCAGATTAGAAACAGCAGTAGTTCCTATGCAGTTAAAACACACACACACCCCTAAAACTGTTTTAACACCGAAGAGCCAGGCCAGGCCTTCACTGTGCAAGTGACATCCAGGCTATTCACCACTAAGCAGACTGGAAAGTCAGCAGTTTTCCTGACACTGACCTTGGGATTGTCCCCAGGGTGCAGCCAGCAAAGTCAGCCACAGATAACAGAGCTGACAATACAGCAGTGCTACGTCACTAAAGACCAAATGGTAAGGTCATCACATCAGCTCTCTGACTTTGCTGACATACATAACCTAGAGCTTAGCGAGCTTTTTCTCAGTTGGCCTCAGCCACAGCTGGAGCTCTGAAAAAAAATTTAGAACTACTATGCTAAAAACTGGTCAAACCCAAGTAGAATGATTACATATTGTTCATATCATTTGAATTACAAGGTTGAGCAAAACCATAAATCTGAAGTATGTTTTCAAAAGTAAGAAAAAATAGTAGGGTAAAAGATTGCATTTCCCTCCATTCTTTTTAGTATCATTTGTCAACTTACCTCCAACAACACCTACGCCAACACTACTTCTCCTTGTGTTCATTGGAGCTACATGAAACCACTCGTTAGTCTTTAAGTTGTAAACTTCGACTGATGACAAACCTATGAAGACAATATAACATTTTCTCTATAAATCTAGGTGCAACATACTGTCTAGCTTTCAGGAAACTCTTCATATCTGAAAATTCAAATTATTTCATTTTAAGGACTGTTAATTACTGAACAGAAAGCACAGCTGATGTCTCTTAGACAAGTAATTACAGTCAACCCATTCTTTGTGTCTGAAAATGGGCAAATTACTGACAACTTTTGTGGAACTGTGGAAAATTCTTCCTTGGATTTTTTCCTTTCTTTTTAATTAAGTCATATGCTTTCTCCAACATATGCTTCTATAATAGTTATTCAGCAAAAAGATCACTTCTGCACTAACTGTTTAATGCATCTAAATAGAGAATGAACAGTGTATATCTAAAGCCTTCTCACAGGTCAGAAAAAGCTGTTTATAATCTTATTTACACCTACAAGAAAATGCAGAAATAAATTTCCTATGCAAACAGGACAAAACAGACCAGATAATTTTTCTCTCATATCTTCCACAAGTTAAGGACTCTGACTATAGAAGGAATACTGGAAGGGAACTTGACAAAAGTTCACTAGTCATTAAGCCTGAACTCTTAGGAGCAAACAGTCCACTTTTCAGGTAGAGGGATGTGACCACTTAAGCACATTCCACATCACAAGAAGCCAGGCTACCCTCATGCTTAGTTTCACCACAAGGACCAGCAAAAAGAGACATGCAAATTTGATACAATGATGTTAGTCAAAGCTACTCAGAAGTGTCTAAGGCAAACATACCTGTACTGCCATCAAATCCTCCCACAGCGTAAAGAAGGCCATTTAATACAGCTGCTCCCAGTGTGCTTCTCCTGTCCTGCATGTTAGCAACACTTGTCCACTGGTCCTTCACTGGGTCATAGGAATCTACTGTACGAACTCTCAAAGAGCCATTGAAGCCACCAACAGCGTAAACCATGCCTCCCATGTACACCATTCCTAGGGCAGGGAGATGGGGAGGAAAGATGAGTGTTTCAGTCTCTCTGCCAATTAACTTATCCTGTACTGTCCTAAGTATGCGGATACTTGACACAAATTACAGTACTCACTACACCTGTGCTTTTGACAGGCTCCTAGAACCACACTGCATTCAGATTAAGCCCTAGAATTGCTGACACTTTTTGTTACTAACAGTGCACATTTCTGAATACCATGCTTACTGAATTTTTTTCTTGCTTAAATCGCTCAGCTGCTTTAAGATCACATGTTCATGTTTTTAATAGTGGATGATCACTTCTTTACTTTATTTAATTTAACAATATTAGGGTATTTCAATAGAAAAATTAGTTATTATTATAATGCATTAATATTTAAATTTATTTATGCCTTGTTTCTATGGGAGGTAATGAAGCAGTTTATCCTACAGATTACAAACTGAAGGTCAAATTAAGCACAATTTATCAAAGTTGTATTGTTCCAGATTAGCAAGTAATTCAAATGATCAGTGAAGCCAACATTTAGCCCTTCTTAGATAAATATCTCAAGTACTGTTCCAGAGAAGATACAATGATTTATACAGTTGCCTAAATTCTGAAGCATTACCAACCACAAAAAAAAATTAGGCATTCTTACCTGCTCTACATCTTCTGGAAGGCAACTCAGCTACCTGATGCCAGCGTTCTTCTTTAAAATCATAGCATTCAACACTGCGAATTGCCTTTGGTGCCTGTCCCCCAACTACCATCATCAACTAACAAGGAGATAATAAAAACTGTTAGTTATTTGCATGTATGAGAGCACCTGAAAGATAAAAGAAGTGTTAAAAAATAAAGCAAGCTTCTGTACAAGAAATACTTAATGGATGGCTTTCCTAAATTAGAAATTTGAGTCATGTGCACCAGGCAAAATTAATCATTAGGTATTTTTTTAAACAAATGTAACTCGTAGTTATTTTGTCCAGAGGGAATACGAAGGGTAGAAAAGCAAGGAGCAATTAGAATCTTGGTAAAGCTCCCACAAAAGAGGGATATCCAGCTGTATCTTCACATTCTACTATGATCTCAGGTATGAGAATTCAATGTCTATGATGTGCAATGGAACTATAACCATCCATCACATAACAGCCTTATCTTGTTCTTCTAAGAAAAATGTGCTATATATGCTGAACTGAATCTCCTAATCCATTACTGCAGCTACAGTACTAAGAGAAAACTTCTTCACTTCATTGCAAAGAAGAAAGTATCTAATGTATGTTTTTTGTTAAAATGAACTGAAGATTGAATAAAAACTCTCAACGCAGAAGCCTCAGTCATTCTTTGTTTTGGTTTGGGGTTTTTTGAGTTTTTTGAGGTTTTTTTGTTTGTTTGGGTTTTTTGTTTGGGTTTTTTTTGGCTTTTTTTAACAGGTTTATCTCTCCATAATTGTATATTTCTCAGAAGCTGAAGCACTCACTTATTAAAAAATGTTTTCTGGGAGGGCAGGTAGTGGTGATGCTCTGTGTAGGTGGGAGGCTAAAACATCTATATCAAAAGTAGTATGGAGTGTAAAGGTAATCACTTGTTACATTTTTATGATACATAATTCTGGTACAAATTTTTTACAGGAATACTCAAAGACACAGTCATGCCCTCATGAAAGCTTTTAAAATGAAGTTTGAAATAGTAAATACATTGGAAAAATAAGGGTCTTACTTTCGGAAGGCTAACAGGTGTTCTCAATTTTGTTCGCGTGCTTTTCATCAATGCTCGTTGCTCAGTTGGTAGCAAGTGATACTTCATAGCTTCAATGAGGTAATCTTTACAAGCACTGCTGTTTTTAACCAGTATTTCCTCTTCAACTCTCTGTTTATTAATAGAAGTTTAACAAGGTCTGAGCATGTTAAGGAAGTAAAACACAAATCACAATCCAAAGTGTAATAAAGCCTATGATCTCTCACACAAATGGAGAATAATCTAATTTTTTAGATTATAATTTAACAAGTAGACACAAATTTGTGTGGGAAATGTGCAGTCACTAAAAAAAAAAATTAGAAGATGCTGATTGTTAATTAGCAAGTGGAAGAAACAGTGAGAGGCAAGGTAAATCACTTTTCTTGCAATTGGGCACATTTCTTGATTTTTAAAATACAGACAGTACAGAACATTTTGGGGGGTGGGGTAGTGGAGAATAATTTAACAAACTAGTAAATCACCAAACAACAATAAAAACCACAACAGAACATGACAGCAAACAAACCCCAAATCCCCCCCAAAACAACCCACACAGCATGGAGATTTGTATCACAAAACCATAATTTTTAAAATAAACACCTACCAACCTACTATTAATACCTACTCACCGATGTTAATACTGAACTCATATTGTCAATCTTAAATATTTGACCTGACACCAAAATATCCAAATGAACTTGTAAAATCTGAAAAAATGTATTTTATCTGAACCAGGTAAAAGAATGTTTCCTTTGTCATTAATTCCTAATCAGCTTAAACAACAGATATAATTCTGAAGTAGAAAATTCACTTATGAGAACAAATCCTTTATCAAAGATTGCATTACAAATGAAACCTAATCTGATGTTGGCAAATGACATTGTTCAGATTCCTGGTGTGGTATGACATGCAGTCAGCCAAACAGATAAATTACTTATGTAAGTCTTCCTCTATGTGGCAATGCCTCACCTTGGGGCGTGTAGGTGCACATGAGTATGTGCTAGAGGCTGTTTGTTTACTTCTACTATCACTAACGTACTACAAGACACCGTTGTTTAAATTTAAAATTATCTATCTGGCATTAAAATACTGAACAGAAAAGTTCACATGCAGAATAATTAGTATTCCTTTTTGCTTACCTGAACTAAATATTCCCGGGAAAGCAAAGGCAGCCGAACATGCTCCATCAGACGTGCCATTAACTCCTGCCTGACATCTTTGTCATGGTTTACCCAGGCTATCACTGCTTCAAATACCTTCCAGAAAACAAACAAATCAAGTTCCTTGACTTACAAGTTCATAAGCGTGAAAACATCAGTGTGCCTCCAAAAATAGTTTTGCTTATACTAAAACTCTTTATGTAAGAACAGATGACAGCAGTTACAGCTTCCATTATTTCCATATTTATCAACTACAAAATTATGAAGGTGCATTATCTGGTCTCTTTTTATATCTACTCCTCTATTGGTGTTTCAAGGATTGCTGTGCTACATTGACAAAATTCACACAGTGACTTCACTGAAACAAACAACACAGCAGCAGGAATATTACAGTCCTCATGCTTTTCTTCCTTTCTTGGAGAATTGACCTGCCACATCACTGTTCAAATGACTTATCATCACTGAGTCTTACTAGGAGAAGTGATCCCAAGCCTGGTTTTGCCTCCATTGCACAGTAGCTCATCATTCACTGGAGCATTAAAACATTAATTATACTCCACAAAAGGAGCATCATGTGTCTCTAAGTGATAGATCCAGACCTTCAGGGTATTACAGGAACAACAACATAGCTTTGCTGGTTGCTGTTTAAGCAGATAGTTCTTAGATTCAAAGTTTCAAAAAGGCTTTAACATGAAACACTACCTAACTGCACAAATGAGTATTCAAACATGCTTTTGAGCACAATTTAGTCTCATTTGAGTACAACTATAAACTCCTCGGCAAAAAGAAAATCAACATATTTCAGATAGATCATAACTGAATTTAAAAAGCTCAAAATGAATACACTCACAACCTGAAAACCATTAGAGGTTTACAGAGATGCCCTGGGCTCACTGAAGAACACAGTGTTTCAAAAATGGCTTTAAAAGACTGAGATCTAGGCTAAAGGTGAGCCAACACATATTAAACTCTGGTTAGGTAATACCAAGCTGCCAAGTCATCTCTTGTGCAACCCACATGTGTTCAGTTAGGCTAAACAGCTCACATATACACACAGAGCTTTAATACCTTTGAGGGACTGCTGATGTTAAAGTTAGTAAATGGCATATAATTGCTCTTCAAACTTGGAGTTATTTATCCCGTGGTAAACCAAATTCCTGTGGATGTGTTCAGCATGTGCTCTGGTTGTTCTGCTTGAAGATGAGAAGGAATTTCCATTTAATGTAGTTTTGGTTTTTTGGGGTTTTTTTTCCCAAACAAAGGATAATGTGATTTAATACAGTTTTAGGATTTTTAAGAGTTGAGACTAATTTTCAACATCAGACTGACAAAACTTTTGGGAAAAGTCCTTTAAACTTGAGCACAATACCTGCCTAATTTCCCTAAGGAAACACAGAACACATCCAAAAAAGTGCACAAGATCAGTATGAGCAAGCTTGCTCTCTCACATGAAAGGATAATGAGATACAGGTTGTCTCACCTTCTCCTCTGAGGCAATTGTGAGTTTGTCACTGGATATCAGACTGCACACCTGCTCTACACCAAGATTGAGGTATTCTTCACTAAGTACAACATCAGAAAAGTGCTGTTCTGTTTGGAGGAAAAGAAATACGCTAACATAGAGTGCAACACGTATCCACATGTATAACAAGCATTAAAGCAGCAGGGGAAAACAGAGGAAAAGGATTCAGTATGCATGCTATTTTACCCTATCTAGAAGCAATACATTGACTTAAAACCTCTTCTATGGGTTAAATCTTACAGGTCTCACAAATAGCTTTTATATTTAAAGAGTCTTTAACTGAAATATTAAAACACATTATACTAAAAGTATCGTAGCAATTTTAAGATTCTTGCTTTGTCTCAGTACTTGTTCTTGAGAATTACCTGTCTCATTTTGCTAAATTTGTACACAAAAATACAATAAAAAGACTCCAGAGTTTGTATAATCTGTATGTTATTGACAAGCATGTTTTAAACTTGTAGTTTGACATGAACAATGGTTGATTCATTAGAACTAACCAGCAATGTCAAACAACAAGTTCTTTTGCATCTGTCAGAGCTTCTCCAAAGTCATAGAAATATTGCATATTGCAATCTCTACAATGTGCAGAGGGTATGTAATTTTTTTTTTAAACCTCAAATAAAACTGAAAAAAAATTAATGTTTCCATTCAGTTATTCAGTAGCCCTCTCCCTTCCTTAAAATTGCTTTTTATGGCATTCTGTGGCTTAAAAAGTAGTTCCATTCAGTCAAATTATTTTCCCCCTTCTGCTATTCTTAACAGGAGTTAGAAGGGACAACTGTTACGAAGAACTTAAGAATTCTCTCAAAATTAGAATAAATTAAAAAGAGGCCAGCAAACATACTCAAACCAAAGAACATTTTATAGCCTTTTCTATCACTCTACTAGTACTAATCATCATCAGTACAAGTCCCTCTAACTCTGCAGCAATCTCTTATGATGGACAGGTAGTATTTTCTGCAGTACTTAAGGCAATGGGAAAGAAAGAATGAAAGAAATACTGTTGATTTTATAACATCCCCATTACTTCTCCACTCCACAAATCTTTTTGTATCTGTTTGCTTTTCAGACAAGTATGCAATTTTGCAAGCTGAGATAAGTATCTGATGAGTTTTACTGTTTGCAAATAGAAACTGAGAAAGGTAATTTGTATAGATTAGTTTTATGATAAACTCCAAATTTCAGGTGACAGTGACACAAACCAGTGTGCCTGACTGTACTGAGAAGCTGAGTTCAGAAGCAAGCAGGAAGGGGAAACAACACACATTCAAATCTCAAACAAATCTGAGGTTCTGAAGAATTGTTCATCTTTCCTTGAGAAATACGATGCAACAGTGGATCACATCCAACAGAATATGTCGCAATCAGGACACGGCCCAGGGAGGAAAGAGAGAACCGAACTCAGGAGTAACTAGATAGAAATGCCTTTATTTATCTATATACAGAAGGGTTTTATACCCTAGGTCGTAGAAAGTAATTGGATCTTCGTTAACCATCCCTCAGGGTTATTGGCTAGATCCTAAAAACACACATTTCCTAAACAATCCTTCAGACTGACAATAACAAAGTCCAAAAACACCTCACAGGTGCCAGATAAAAGAATTATTTACAAAAGCTCTCTAGCTGTTTTGCATCTAGCTCTGTGAGAAAGTGAGAATGCTCACAGACACAGGCAGATACTAAAAAATCTCTCTGCCACCAAGCTTTCAGCATCCACAAGGATATATTTCATAAATTAGAAATACTTGGTTGATTTTATAGACTCATATATAAAAGCCTTGCTTTTAAAAAGTTGATTAGATTTATGTCAATGCACTAAGTAGGAACAGATCCAGCCTCTAAACCAAGAGAGGTAAAAGTTGAGAGTTTTCAAAACAATACAATGAATGTGAGGCTGTCTCCTGTTTTCATGCTGGAAAGAGAACTATAGAAGAGAATCCAAAAAAATAAACAGTACTTGAACAAAAACTGTTTTACTGGTTGTCAGCCTCTTAAAGCATAAAACAAAGCACATGGTAAAGAGAAGAAGAGTGAAAAAAGAAGAAACGCTAAACCAAACTACTCAATCACCAGCTACAAATCCTCAGGTGAATGAATTACAGGCAAAAGAGAAATAGAGGAGATTTCGAAATAAATTTTAGTCATCAAAAAAGAGGTAAGGTGAAGTAACTTGTCTCATAAGAATCAGATCGCTTGTTGTCTAGGAGACCGTCGTAACAGATTGATAGATAACATTTGGGCAGAAGCCAATTGCAATTACAGCTACATGGATCATTGAAAATAATTAAAAACTGAAAAAGAACAAGGAAGTGTAAAATCAATTAAATCCACCAATGGCAATTTATGTTATGCTGGTTCAAGTGTTGAAGACAGAAGGCTTCATTATATATAAAAATTATGCTTATGAAATTCAAACTTCTTGCACACTTTTAGCAAGAAGGATATCAGCATCTTTGAAATAACATGATTCAGTACTAAAATTTCAAGAAATCACACTTAGATCCTCTTTTCCCAAAAATGATGAAAAATAGTACTGGAGGTGTGTGGATGTTTTTGCCTTCTAGGTTAGGATTTGTGTTATCTCATATTACAGCTCGCATCCCGGAAACTTCGATAATCTGGAGATATTAACATCAAACATGATGAAACTTATGCTTAAGTGATTAAGTATTTCAAGCAGATGGCCCCTGTAAAATCTCAAATTATCTTGTTTTTTTATTTATTGCATTAGAGAACATCTTTCTTTGTGAACATCTCTTAGAGAAGCAAAGAGAGAACTACCCAGATGGAAGTTTCCATGAGAGAATAAAATAATTATTTTTTCCCAAATCAGAATTTTCCACATAGTATGCAACTTTGACAAATTTGTACTGGAATCCTGCCCCATTTCTTGCCTCTTCACCCAGAAATCGAAGCCAGCTGGCTCCAGAGTCTGGCTGCCTGGAAACAAGCTGGCTTAGGAGCTGTAGAGGCTTGGCTTCTAAATTCCCACTTCCTAAGCAAGTAAAGTCCTACTTCTTTATTATCAAGACTAAACTCTTGTCTTAAAAAAAAAACCCAAACCATTTTAGGACATTTCTAAAATATCTGTTCCAATTGCATATGAAAAACAGATTTTCACATTTTTGCAACTGAGTCAGTTTCTATCTGCATAGCTAAAGATCTGTCCTTGTCTGCCCTGTGCCAGTAGGGTGGGACAAACGAAAAGGAAGTCTTCAACAACACAAAAGGGGCTAGTAACAAAATGTCTGGAGGTACAATAAACAATGCCAGCGTGGAGAGCATAGAAAGAAAATAGGAGCTGTAAAAGTACCACTTCTTGGTATTTGTTGCTATGAGTTTGGAGCTATGTATTATACATGCACATGCAGCAAAAAGCACTTGACACCTCTTCTATCCAAAAGGCACGCAAGTCTGGCCACACAGATATTGACATTAACTTTATATTTTTCAATTACATAGGAAGGAAAACTACATCTGAAACTTGAACAGGACATTTTATGCTTTAAACATTTATGGATTAATTCACAAACACTTTTTCACTCATTTATATACCTACAGTCAGAACAGATCTTCCCAAAGCCACATTAACAGGTATGGGAAAAAAACTGCCACAGCTTATCAGTGCCAGAGTCTGCAGCTGGAAAAAGCGAAAACATTCTCATATCCTCTAGATCTTTTCATGACAGTAATTGAACATACATTCAAGTGTGAAACAAAATATCACAACCAAATATATCGAGTTTCATTAGTGTCTTTGTTGGTTTAATCCAATTATTTGTATTCTACAAAACAAATATTTTTTTAAAAACTAAATGGAGTACCTGCATCCTTCAATGTGATAATGCTACAAAACCAGCTGCAGCATCCCAGCACTTTCTGTTTCCAGTACTTTCTGAACTGATGACCTATTGTTTTAGAGCAATGCACAGCATGGGAACTTCAAAAGATCTAAGCCTCATGGTCACTTAAACAAAAAATGACAGTTTTTCAAGCACATGAAACAAAAATATTAGAAAGAATTAGAGTGCTTTTAATCACTGCTTCAATTCACAATGTCACATTGAGATTTTTTTTTGCTTGGGACAAAAGGCCTTTGCTAATGGCCTATTTTAAGGCACTAGTGAAACAGGAAACCCAGCTTTGTTGCAGAGGGATAGATACAAGCTCTGCCAGTTGGAGAACCAGCAGAAGCTAAAACTGCAGAATCACATTTTTTTCAAAAAATCTGATTTATTTGTCAATTTTATGCTTAAATAACTGTTTCTTAGAACACCATGAAATTCACAACAGCCAAGGCAACAGCAGCATAGCAACAGACGTTGCTACTTAGAATAGAATCGGAGGAATGATTCTGACAACTCCATCCTTTCCATGCCAGGCATATGGATGTACACAAGAACAGTCTACAGAAGACATGCACGCTTCCAAGTCTTGCCAGGACTCAAGTTTTAGACTAAGAGTACCAGAATCAAGAACGCTGTTATCCCACAGCCAAATACAATGCAGCAATCCCTGCATCACAACACACGCTAAGATTCCCTAATAAAAAAATCTTCAACATCTCAGCACAGTGCTAAAAGTCAAAAAGGTTCACTGTGCCAAGCCTCAAAGGACACCTCTGCCACAGGTCTCCCAGAGTTTCCAAAGCTCGTACTGCCCTATGCAGTGAGTGAAATACATTATTATTCTTTGGTTAAAACTAAGAAATGCATCAGGACATAAGCACTGATAAGATGGCACTGATAAGATAAGCACCAAGATGGCACACCCCTCTTCATTAAAAGGCTTTACCAATTTATCTTCAGGTTGTACATAACATTACAACACCTATAAATTGCACTGCTTTCACAGCAAAAATCTGTCATTTTGTGAACATCGTTTAATACTACGTAAGACATATCCCAGACTAAAACTGAGGACAGACTAGCAGTGCTCATGCCACATACTCTTCCTAGGAATCCTCACAAAAGAAGGATGAGAGGCCTCAGCTGTACAGTCTCTGATTGTGCAAGTGTATCAAGACCCAGAGCAGGATTGCTTTCCAGAACATCATGAGAAGAGGGGCATCTCCAAGTTCAATCACAACAGAAGCTCGTTCCAAGTAACCTGTATCAATTGTCCACTATTTTCAGATTGCTCCATAGGCATCACAGGTGCATATAAATGACTCTCCTACAAATCTTGCTCCCTGCAACAAAGGACCAGCCCACCACAGGAATATGAAGCTCCAATTTTAATGGAAGTTACGTTTTTATTCCCACTGGAAGGAAGTTCTAGAGTTTCGCTTTTCTAATAACTTCTGATCCACTGGCATCCATTTGTTTTTATACTATCATTGTCTATTAGCAGAACTATCTCCCTGCCTCTTTTTTCTAAACCTAAAATAGCAACTGTAACAAAACAAAGACTGGGAGAAGTTAAAAATCAAAATAATTTTCATTTTCTCTAGTAGGGAAATATTTTCACTGCTTTTTTCAATCTAATAATCCTTTTCTGTATTCATTCTAATTTCTGGAGCCTTAATCCCAAAATTTGTACTCTGGGAGTTAAGCTGCCTGTGATACAAAGCTTAACTCTGAAATGGCACAGCCTGTATTTTTGGCTCAGACTTATGAGAAATTTTTTTTCAGTTGTGAGAAAGCTGTGACAAAGTACAAAGAGCCATTTGAGATAAGAACAGGGGGAAAAAAGAAGCTATGATGGCTGACATACAGGCAGTAAGTAGCCTGAAAATCCAAGAAGAAAAACATTGACCTGAAAAGGTATAGAACTGTATGAAAGAAAATCAGAGAGTTAGCAGACAGAAAATCAGCAAGACTGATGATCAGCCAATTCCAAGGAGAAATGAAGGCCAACACTTCCTCCCTGGATCCTTTTATCAGGAGAACTGAGCATTCTGGTGCTCAGCCTAGTATCTTGCATGTCCCAACTAGGACCAGCAAATAGCTTCCCTCCTCTTTTCCATTGTCTGTATTCTGCTTGCAGACATTCCCTGAGCACAGCAAAGGATACCTGAACAATATGACCCAGGGAAGAAGAGTTAACAGGTGGACACAATTCCTGTGCTCTCAAAACACATTTAACCAACACTGCACTCAAGGTTTTGCCAGGGTCTTAGAATTTATATTTCTAGAAAGTAATCTATACAAATAGTAGCTTCAACTACCAAACTGAACAAAGATTGTTTAGAAGTAACTGAAATAGTTTAGAGGTTTAGTTTAGAAGTAACTAAGGCCCAGTCAGAACCGAAGTTGGAAAAAATACTTTAAAACTCAAAATTAAGCAACAGCTGTATCAAAATGTGTTCTCTAATATATTAAATATCTGAACATTAACTCTAGTTAATAAATGTATGTCTTGCTTCCTATTGCACAAAAGGTCAAAAATATAATAGCTTTTTGGATTTGATATCGTATTACTCAAAGACAAAAGGATTTAATTAAAACTTTTTGCATAGATGTCTAAACAGAAATATCACAAAGTCATTCAGTCATGTACACATCAACTTCTTGAGTGAGGTATGCATTACAAAAGCTAGTACTTTCAAAAACAATCTGAAAAGCGTTTGAATTTTTTTAATTGATACATCAATCATTCTTGATAGAAATACTATAATCTCCCATGAGTTTAAAAAAAAATCTATACCAGAAAACAGAATTTCTAGGAATGAAGACAACTGAAAGCATTCATCAAAGTCCTTGCCTTTCTGAGGTCTAAATTTACTCAAGGCAATAAAAAGCCTATTATTTGGACCTGAGTTGAAGCACTTAGTGTTCTATTTCAGGAAAATCTTCAATTTTAACTCTGTACTAATTGTTAATGATGCTAATTGGTCACCTTATATTTTAGGAAAGTTACGAAAAGCAATGCAGCCGTACGTATTTTTTTCTACAGCCTTATCAGGACATTTAATTTTTAATTCTCTTTTCTGTATTGCTCTTGTTCTAAGCTTGACAGTGCTAGGGATTAAGGAAGGCAGAGCAGAGAGTGGACCTGACTGTGCACCCTGACTATACACAGCATATTTATCTCAAGAGTAAGAACAGAGTGTGCATTGCTTTAAAACCCACCCCACAGATACAGCAAATACACAGTAGGAGTTGAGCTGGCAGCTTGTCACCCAGGCCAGCAGAACTCCAAGAATACGATGACAGTAAGGGAAGCTTTTGGGAGGAATTTGACAGAAATGGAAGGTGGTTTGGTTATGAAGGAAAGAGAAGGTTAGTACCAAGCATGAAAATAGTAGAGCTAGAGAGACAGATGAAATATAAGATTCAAGTGGATGAGACTACAGGTACCCTTTATAGTAGGAAATTTCAAGTCTTGGGCTAGATGAGCAGGATTTTCAGAAGATAAGTTGGTAACATAATACCCAACACTGCATGTCTTGCTTCTTTGCTAGCACAGTGCAGGTGCTACCCCTCCTCTCTATGCCTTTTTCTTATTTCTTCCCCCATGTAATTGCTACATACTTTGACTTGTGGTAGTTGTCAGACTTTTAATTCTTCCTTCCTGCTTTCCTCCCCTAAGTGATGGTGCAAAATTTTAAACAGGAAGCTAGCTTCTTTCTGGATCAGAAATGGCTTGGAGCCTGCAGAGTCAGAGTAGTCTGTGAAGATGTTGCTCCATTCAGCTTAACTATGGTCCAGCCAGCACATTTTATTTCTCTTGAAGACATTCACATCAAATGTAGTTTTCATCAGGAGATAGATGTCTGCAATATCCTGGAAAAAACCCCAGTTCCTCTGGGCGGGGGGCGTGGAACCCACCCACACAGACAGATATCAAGCTGTGTGCCCTGCTAATGATAACTTGCCTGCATATGTGTTGGCCTTGCTCAAGAGATCTGTGCATGCATGCATGTCAGCAAAAGCACGAATCCCCAGGCAGTTGATAGGATGAAGCTGGGATTCCAAGAATTCACAGCAAGTCCTTTTCACATCCTGCAGTTGCAAGAGACCAGCTGCTGGGAGCAGTACCTGAAAGGAGAAGCAACAGCTGGTTAGTGTCCCAGTTCAATTCTGAACTTACACAAGAGTATTGTCAATATTAAGAAAACAAAATAAACCATTAAAAAACCAAAACTAAAACAGAGAGGAAGATTTCAGCATTATGCAACTGAATAAATTAAAACCCAACATAAGCATGATTTTACCTCCCTACAGATACCATTTAAAATAACAAGCAACATCTCTACCATTGTGTTCACTGGGGAAGTCATTCCACAAACTGTAACTCACACTTTCTTTAAACTCTTCCTAATATTCATTCACAAGTTCCCTTCTTACATTTCCCAGAATTTCATAATTACATCTCGTTCCCAAGCCTTCAATGCTAGATATTCTTTAAAAGAAAGTTTTCTAGACCATGATAGAATATGTAAATCTTGCTTGCATGCAAGCACTGGACACTGTACCATTTTTTTTGTTAGCATCAAAAATAAGCATCTTTATGCAAGTGATTCCAGTAAGGACAGAATTCAGCTTCCACAGAAGTCTGTGACCTTCTTGGAAGAATGATAATTCAAGCATGTCCGGCAATCAATATAGACAGGAAAAATGAAGGATCATACATTTAACAAGAATTTGATTTGAATATCTACTGATAATGAAAGAGAAATGAAGAAAAGACACAAATGTGATTGCACTGAGATACATGGACTATTGCTAAGCAAAATACTTAAGAATTAGTTTAAATTTTAGATAATTCTTGAAAATATTAAATAAGTCTAACGAAGTAAGTGGAGAAGATCTCTATATAATAAGCATAAAAGTCAGTGTCACACAATTCAAAACAAATATAGTAAGCTTAAAGGTTACTAATTACAAGGTTGAAACAGTACAGTGAACTAGTTTTATTTTAGAATACTTTTATGTAAATGTTAATATAATACTACTAATACAATTTATATTACCAGAACACAGTATGATTAGTTGCAACATTGAGTAGATAAATTCATTTGATAGTTAGTTCTATGATAAGATATAATCATTAACTTACATAGCAAAAATCAATGCTAGAAACCTACTACAAGTATTTATCTAAACAGCTTGTCCCAGTGAAGCAAACATTTCGCACCTGCTCACAAATTCAGTAATGAATTCAAGGACAGTCCTAGATAATTTTAGGCATGTTATCAGTATAGTTGAGCAAATAATTCTGAGAACAACCCTTGACTGCATAAATGGATCCATAAGTGGATCCGTAGAAAAATACGTAAAATCATCATCAAATCAGAATACAAAATGCAACGGTGAAGTTTGAGAAAGGCATGGAGAAAATAATCTAATATTTGTATGCACAGTCACACTGGCATACTTATATGAACAGTAAAGGAATGTTACAAGAACCAGATCACTCTTCATTCTGGGAAATCTACATCAGTTCTCAGATCACTGTAACTGAGCTTGCTAAGAGATTTCAGTACATTTTAGTTATCAGAAAACAAAACATTCAAATCTAAATGTATTTTTTATTCTGCTGCTGAAAAGGAAAAGAGAGGCAAAATGCATCAAATTTATCTCGTTGAATTACACACTGGGCTTTGGTTACTAGGCAACAAGAGCTGTGATAACATCTAGCTATTTTCATTTCTACCTATAGAACTGTTGGTCTGGAAGCCATAACAACCTGCATTCAAAAACACAGTTCCATCACAGTCAGCTTCACTCTGCTGAAGCCAGGGACAGAACTAAAGAGGGAAGAAACACCAAAACAACCCAAACTCTCACAAATGCATAAGAAAAAAAAAAAAGAAAAGAAAAAAAAAGACTACATTAAAACGGCAGTACAGATTAAGTTTAACTGCTGCTGACTAAACTGGTCAGTTACAGCTCAGATTTATTTCCAAAAATAGCCAGCAGAGGGTATCATAACTTTCCTTTAAAGATCAAAAATACTGTAATGCGCATACTGCTCTGTACTGCAAGAAATGCAGAGGTGGAAAAAAAAATCTCCGATTGCTTGTTCTACAAAAATGTATTCTCATCATGGCTACTTTTTAATGATCAAAGAAAACTGAACGGATTATTATTACAGATGGCAAATAAGAAATTACATATTCTCTTTCTTTGTGTCAAAATTGTGGTGATGAATCTTGGAGTGACTGCTAGATTTCCTAGAGCAAATGATTTAACCCTTACGAGCCTATGAAGACTCTTCCCTGGTTACTTCCTTTTGATTCTCCTTGCTGCAGTGACACGCCTATTCCCAAAGCTCTGCGCACCCACCATGCCAAGTATATCCTTCCAACCCCACTGAGACAAAAAGGACTGTGACCAAGTACAAGTATTTGTTTTAAAATCCACCTGCAAGGTCACCTGCATAGTCAGGAGGGATCCACTTAAAGCCTGGAACTCGGGTCCGTGTTTTCACTGGAGTAGATTCAAGCCCTTCACAATGACTCAACTAGATAGTAAGCCTGTAAATGAGGCTGCTGCCCTCTCCTGTGGCCCTTCAGGTACCTGCCAGGAGTATGTCAGGGGCTGACGGTACTGATGATGCCTGCAGCTTTTCTCCCTCTTTTTTTTCCTGACAGCATTATGACTCTGTTCATCTTTGTGCAGCTGGACACATTCACCTCCCATGACCGAAACGCGTGTTGAGCTCAGAGGTGAGCAGCAGCTGGTACAGGCAGGCACCTCTCCTGTGGCCCATCAGCTCACAAGGAACACATTTACGGCAGTCCCAAGGGGATACGGTCTGCCTGACTGATGAACAAACCTCTACAAGGAAAGAAGGCTCAGAGGAGATGGGCAAGGGTGATGAACTCAGGGATGACATACAAGAATGAGCATCTAGTGGCATTAAGAAAGTCGAACTTATCTCCACATAAAAGGGGCTGGAGGGTGACTTTTCCTTTAGATATAAAGCTGTACAGTATGTCATCACATTATGCAAACAGCCTCTTCTAAAATAATTAGTAGCATATAAGGTCTTCCTCAGCTAGCCAGGCCAGCAAGGGGAGAAGTACGTATGTGACACGGCTCAGTCCCACAAAAAGTGTAAAACTGAAAAACTAACAGAAGGACCTCTCAAGAGCACAATAGGCTTGAGAGGGGTTTAGCCCACATATTCCTTCCTGGTGAACTGGAGATGCCCACCATCCTGACAGTGGGCATATGTAGATCAGTAATGGGAATCACTTCTGCATGGTGATCCAAATGTATATTTCAACTGCTACATCATGCTTGTGTTGTGATTTCAGCATATTGCAGTATGTCTCTACGAAATCAAAACATAACACTATGTAGTACCAAGTATCTTCAAAACAGTAAATTTCCTAGCAAACTTTAAACCCCCCGTCAGGGACTATCCAGAAGAAGCTGGTCAGAGCAGCTGCCCTGGAGTGCCTCCATACCAGACGAAGGTGTTCATCCTGCCTGAGGGCTGCTGGATGACCTGACAGGCACAGCCCCTCGATTGGTACCACTTCCTGGACACACGAGGTTTTAGTAATTGCCCTGCTAGTTGAGAATGGGGGCACAAGTCCAGTGGAAGGAGCCACCAGGGTGATCAGAGGGCTGGAGCATGTGATATTACAAGGAGAAGCTAAGAAAACTGAGTTTGTTCAGCCATAAAAGAAAAAAAAGGGAGACCTTATTACAGTCCACAGCTACCTAATGTGAGGGTAGAGAAGAGTGAGCCAGACTGTTTCTTGAAGATGCTTAGCAGTAGGACAAAGAAAATGGAACATGGGAAATATGGGAAAATCTGACTGGGAAAAAAGTAGTTAGGTTGCTTTTTCTGTTTTGGGTTGTGTCTCATTGGGTATTTTTAAATCACGAGGCTGGTTAAGCCCCAGAACAGGTCGCCCCAACCAGCTGCAGAATCTCCGTTCCTAGGAGATATTAAAAATTCAGTGAACAGGCCTCTCAACATGCTTTTAAAAAGCTCATTGAAAAGTAAAATTTAAATTGATTAAAGCTTTCTGCCTGTTAATTTAAATCAATTTGATCCAGTAATTTTATATCCGTTCAAGCTGTCCTCTTTGTGCTCCTTTTTGTACTGTCAGGTTCTCCCAGACAGACCATATTGTGACACCTGACATATGAAGATACTTAAGACAATATTTTCTTCTCTACTACTTTCAAATTTCTTGTAATTGTCTTAAAATTTCTGCCAGGAATACTTGCCCAAATTCAAATTGATACCCACCAAAACCACATTAAGATCAGTATCATGTCAATAGGAAAGTAGTGAAAGATCATATTGCAGGTTTTGAAAACAAATCCCACAACATAAACAAACCCAAAATTTCCCAGAACACTGAAGCACTTTTCAAGCAAATAAGCCAATAAAAATCAGAGCAGTGCATGCCAAGAGAATTGAATAATGTGCTGTCTAAAACAGAAAATTTCTGTTCTTTACTGTATGGAGAGGAAAGAAAACAGATCTGGAACACTAGGAAAGACACTAATCTAGGAAAGCAGATGCATGAGAACCCAAACACACTACAATACAACATTAGAAGCACACAGAAGAGCAAGTTACATCCTCGCTAGTCACAGATATTGCATATTTTCAGTTACAACATTTAAAATGAAATAAATTTCAGAGAACAGCAGTTATGTTAATGCCTGTAATAAAAAAGCCTTGAGGAAATAGATTAAGGTTTAACACTTATTTCTAAGTTTCAAATAACCATTACAACAAACTAAGCTCCTTCATGTGCTGTTTACATTATCATAGCACAGGGAAGAAGGAAATTAACATAGTGGTTAAATACAATCCAAATTATCTTATTTTTTTATTCTCATCCACATGCATCTGTGCTGTAATTAAAACTGTAGTTTATAACTGAAGTGTAGTCTAAATTCTAGTGAAATCATTCAGCACGGCATTGAAATTATGCCATTTGGGAGTATGCATACAAAAACACTAAAATAGACACAAATATTTTAAGGCATCTGTGGGATAAAATGTGGAAGTTTCAATTTTGGAAAATTCAACCCTGTTTGAATTTCTGTACGAACAACATGTGCATGTTAAGTGCAGTGTTCCAGCGTTAAAATACAAAAATAAGAGGCTGCACTGGAGTTAAAGACGTGCACGAGCTGCAAGTTTAGAACATGATGTCATGTAGCCTACGAAGTATATCTTCCTTTAGCTTAATGAGCCCCATGCAACTAAAAATCAGGTGCAGGTGGCAGTTTCATTGTATCACAAGAAGGAATCAGCCTGCTAATCAGAAAACAGTCCTATTCCTTCACATTCCCTTTGTACTAGATACAAATTGGTAGAGCACCACTTCAGCAGAAAATAATTAAATTATCATGAAAATGTAATATTTTAAATGATTGACATGATCTAGAAAATACTAAGCAGCTCCCAACTTGGAAATCAATGCGACAGATTAAAATGGAGGATAAGGAAAAAGTAACTGTTTTACATATCTGCTTTTTTTGCATCATAATCTCTACTTAAGAGTCCACTTCAGTTAGTGACCTGCAATTGACAGGAAGTAACCAATTTGCTCAAAAAGCAGCTTTTGAAGAGACACCGCCTTAGAAGATTAATCTGAACTACTAATTATTAATTAAAACATTAGGTACAGAGGTGGGTTTTCTGTTGTTTTCTTGGGGTTTTTTTTGAAGGGGTGTAGAAGTTTTCGGAGGGATTCGGGATGCAGCTAGTGGTTGCTGAAGTGCAGAAACAAGATTCATGAAGCAAATGAAATAACAGAAGAGTCACTTATTTAAGTAATACACTATAATGAGGGGTATCCATCTGGTCTACAAGGGAGAACCATGCAGTCTTGCTTGGCTTCAGGGTTCTCCTACATCTTCTCTACCAGAACAGTGCCTTAACCACCACGCTAAAGTGCATTTTGGCATAAGCTTTCACACAAGAGAGACAGATTGATTTTCTAGTCTGATGGTTATTTTTGTTAACAGCCAGAAGCTTAGCCTTTCATATCCTTTTCTTCTCTTAAAAGATACTGGCAATAGAAATGAAACATTCTCTCACTCGGAGTAAAACATCGCGAACCTAAAATAATTTTAGTTAGAATTTTAGATTTTAGTTTCAGTGAAAAAAATGTAGACATTTTGATTTGATAGGAACAAGGTTCTTGATTTGAAGTTTGGCCACTAAATAGAAGTATGTGTATAGCAAGTAATCCAAAATGAAAGCTCAGAATCCTTCATCATACTTCAGTGTTTAGAAGATTACACAGCTGCATAAAAACACCTTCATATTTTCTTAGGGACAGCATAATTTAAACGAGACTAACTCAAGTCTGAACAAAGCCACTTCTGATATTGTGTCATTCAGGAACTGGACAATTTGCTCTTTAATTATGGCAGCTGAAGTGCTACCCAGTCTAATCATATACATAGCTACTCTGCAAAAGGATTAGAAGAAGCTGAAGAGATTAAGTAGGCAGGATAACATAACTCGCACTACATGGTCTGCTTTCTTCCTGTGAAGGCTGACCCACATAAAGAATCGCTGCATCAGCTGAGCCTCTGAGCTTTCAGTGAGCTTCAGCCATGGGACTGAACTGCAGCTTTTCACACCTCCAGCACCAGGCCACCCTCAGCTCAGACCCCACTGACACCCACAATCACTTTGGGTATGCCAAAGATTACTATGATAGAAACATTTTTAGAAGACTGCCTAAAACTGAAAATGTAAAGGGCTGACAAAAAACCTAAAAATGTTCATTTTCTGTTTCCTAAAGTATACAAAAAACCTTTGAAGAGGCAGGGAGAGGGAATGGGGAAGGAAAGAATTGTTGGTTTGCTAGGGGGTTTTGTACATTATAGACTGACTTGTGACAAACAAGGTTTGTTCTCCTAGTATAACTGAGCATTTTCTGGCAATTTAAAAGAGAGGGCTTGAAATGCCATTTGCAAAATCCTAAACCTGGGCAAGAAACAAACAGCAGCATAGCTGGGATAGTAGATTGTGACCCTTTGCTTGCTCTATTATTTCATTATCTGGTGCAGAAGATGCATCTATACTACCAAATCTTAAAGTAATACAAAACCAAGAACTAAGGACAACAGAAATAGCATGAAGTAGAAATGATTTCTGTGTATGGTGCTTATCTTCAATACAAAAATTATGTCAAGATTAACATCTAATATGCAGTAAATGGTCCTTCAGTGGACTCAAAACACATTTGATTACTTCAAGCTTTTACCATTATAATTATGTTTTTTGTAGTTTATTAAGATAATCTTTTACTTATCATTCAGTTTCCTGCAACAGACCATAATTACATTCTAGAAATGTCACAGAGGATTTCCTCGGAAAAAAAAAGCATTAGGCTTAGTGACAAATTTCATAATTGCTTTAATCTAGATGTTGTGCTTAAAACATTCAGGTATGTAGAGCCAAAATTCCAAAAGTAAATAGCATCTACAGCTTCCTATTTGATTTTCCTTTGCAGATGCAGGTTTAGTACATACACTTCATGATTTAAAGCATGACCAATATCAAGAAAACAGAAAAATTTTCAAGGAAGCCTTTTGCAATTTCCAAAATTTCATCTTATGTGTAGCAGCATACTCCTGAACCTACTTGCAAGTAAGAGAGGTCAACCGTGGAATCTCTAAGTGACTTAATTTACTCATAATAAGCACCTTGAATTTTACAGGGAGGTGGACAAGCACACGTGCATTCATTTGAGAAAACGACCTCCGCACTTTAGGTTGGTAAGGGCTACTTTTCAGGTTTTGCCACAGGTAGCTGTATGGCCATACAAAGAGAGATATTGATGCCTATCGTAAAGGTTGTAGCTGAGACAAAAGTAACTGCTTTCATCCAGCTTGTCATAGAAGCATCTCTAGCACAGCCTAGCAGCGTGATGATTTTAAAGACTCAGAAAATTTGTACAAACTTTCGGTCTGAGAAGGCAGTTTACATGCTTTAATTATTAATGTTAAGCCAAAGGGCAACCACATCCTAGCAAGGCAAGATGAAGGCATCAGGTTCTAGAATCACAAAACTTGCAATGTCAGTCCTGATTACTTCTGGTCTAGCCAATGGTCATCATATCTGATACTCTTTTTTTTTTTTTTTTCCTTTTTTTAAAAATCATAGAATGTCCTGGGTTGAAAGGGACCTTTAAGATCACCTAGTGCCAACTCCCCCGCCATAGGCAGGGACACATTCTATTAGACCCAGTTGCTCAGAGCCCCATCCAACCCAGCCTTGAACACTTCCAGGGATAGGGCAGCCACAAGTTCTCTGGACAAATAGTGTATTCAAGTCTGTAAATTCTTTTAGGCCACACTATACTTGGAGCTTGTTGCTGTAATACCTCTCAATGGAATACCAATCCCAGCTGGCCCATCAAACAAAGAGTTAAAAATATTTTCCAGGCTAGTCTAGAACTTCACAGTTTTCCATAAAAATGTTCAAATAATAGGTAAAATCCAGGCCTTCTAAAAAGAAAAACCAACACGTCTCCCTAGTCAACTGCACAAGAAAAAAAAAGAGAAATCTCAGTTTCCTTCTGCAGAAGTAAATGGCAAAAATTTTACCTTTGTTAGAATTTTTGTCTAGCTCTGCTACGACCAGCTAGGGATCTCCTCCACAGTCTGAGTCACCCTGGAAGCAATTTTGGCATCTGGTTTGACACAGAATCTGTTATGTCCTCCATCCTTCCCCAGTATGTGGTTAAACCCAGTATTTACTGAAACAAAGCTTCACAGCACTGCTCTACTTCCACCAGCACCATCCCTTCCCCTGTCCTCCCCTCTTCTGAGGAAAAGGGGAAAAGGAAACCTGGGATGGAGAAGAGTAGAACAGGTGAACTCAACCCAGATCTGGACCTCATATGGCCTCACCTAATTAGGGAAGTAAACCTTAAGAGGTGAAAATACCTGCTTTGAAACACAGTCCATCTAATGTTAACACAGGTATCACTTCCAAGGTTCACAGGTAATCATTTCCAAACCAACCAGCAGAGCTAGAAAGCAGCACTGCTCAGCTTGTGCATTCTAGGCAGCTGCACTCATGGATTTTGCAGCAATGTGTTCTATTCATTTAGGCACCCACCCTAAACATAGTAACAACAATACGGATGCACATATATGTTTTTGTGCACTTCTCTTTAGGTATTCTAGAGAAAAGCTTATTATCTTTCAGCCTAAGTTAGTAACTCACCCTTTTTACCTTTACAAGTGTATGTGGAGTCTTTGAAACAAATTGACACTGGAAGAAAAAGTCCTATTTTAGTCAACTCACTAGGTTTAGTCAATATAGAAAAGGCCTGAATTCCCTTTCTCCCAAATCATAGCTTTTCCATGCCTTTAATGGCTTCAAGCCTTTCCCCAAAGCATGCTATTCCTGTCATATTTTAGACAACCCAACAGTCTTACAGGTGATAACGCAGATTTATACAATGACATACAGATACTGCTGTGCCATTTTTATGCTCCTTTATAAAGACACTATTTTACAATAGAAGAAGTTTTTCTAAGGTGACTACAGTATGTTATTCTATACTAGGAAAAGCTGTTAATGTAAAACATAGCAATACGTAGGAGTAATTCAATTTTTTTTTCATGCATTACTTTACACTTTCCAACATTAATTTTGGTCTGTGATCATGCTAGCCTGACATCTAGCTTAGCTAGAAAGCAGTGAGATTTTCTATTTCTGTCTGATCTCGAAAAAAATCCTTAAACCAGTTCATCACCTACATCTTTTGCTACCTACTTTTCAAAACTAAAGGAAATAGGTCCTTTGGAAGCCTGTGATACATTACAATCACTTTGATACAGCAAAACCCAACTATTTATTCCTATTTGTTCCTTTCCGCCCAAGGGATTTTTGATCTATTTATTGCTCATCATGTGACAATTTAGGAAGGACTACAACTAACTTGACTTTCAAAAGCCTTTGATATGGTTATTTCTGGACCACTCAAAGAATTACAGGAGGTTTTCAGTAGCTATGCAAAACTCATAAACAGAATTCCGAAACATATGGGAAGTTTGAACTTTCCTTATCTCACCTGCTACTAACAAAATCCAAATCCTTGATAGTCTCTATAATGCTCAGGATCACTAATAACATTGTGGTGATTTACTAAAACATGAGTTGAAATTCCAAGGAATAGCCAGCTGGAGAATATAACATTTTCATACAGTCTCAGCCACCTCACTTTAAAAGTTTCTTTTCTGTGCGTATGCAAGGATTACTTTTACAAATATGTCAACAAAATCCTATTTGCTCTAGTGATCGGATGGTTTTACTCATTTACTTTTGCACTTCATCTTTTGACCCTTTCTCTAAGCCTATCCTTGATCAGTAAGAGGATGCACCTTGCACGGTCCATTGGCGTAACTGGGACTTTCTACCTTAATTAGTTTTTGGCACCTTTCTCGTGCATGGCTCTGACAGCCCACACGCTCTCCTAAATCACTCATTAAAGAAACAATATGCAGGAAACGAACAGATGTTAAATTTAGAGCTGCAGTGCTGAGTAAAAGTGTTTTATTCTTTTTATCATTTAAATTAAACACGCCTGTTTAAATCCCTCGGTGACTTCCCATTCACCTCCCACAGTAATCAGAATCACATGCTTCTGAAGTGCAGGATTACAGATCAGTATCTCTTCTGTAACACACTCCTGCATCAACCCCACTTCTCTCTCACCCCATCACCTCCTCCAAGAGTTTCTGATTCATTCCTTGGCTCTTGCTTAGACCATGCTGACATAGCCAAGTTACAAGCCTCTTCACCGCCTTTGCCCACAAGTCTCTCTTCCAAATAAGCAGAAACAAGTGGTTTCATAAACCTCAGCCCACATTCCCCCTCCCACAAAAAAAACAAACCAAAACCAAAACACAAAAACCAGAACACCCAAACATCTTCTGAAGGTACAAAGATTTTTAACAGGGGAAATCTGTGATTCAGTCCACAAGACAAGTCTCTCTCTGGAAGAAGTATGACTCTCTGCCTCCTACACACACTGGCACTTGATAGTCCAAGACAGTCTTTTACAGCCTTGGGACAATTTTAATTCACTTCTCATACCTTTCAATCCACATTTTAGATTAATTTTCTCTCTGGTGCTCATTCTCAGTTCTGTTTCTCCCTTATGTATTTCTCTTTGGCACCTACAAGCCAGTGTACAACAGCTCAACTCTCCATTCAGGTATCTTTTCATTCTTACAACGGTCATACCCTTCTGCCTACTCAATTTTCCTTATGAAAAAGGTTCTTGGATCCCCATTCAGCTAGCTAAAAAAAAAAAAAAATTTAAACGCATCCTTTGGAGGACAGAGAGAAATAGCAGTAAGATATCTGCAGAAGAAAAACAAAAAAAAAAAAAGGCAGGAACATAAATATGTGAATATCTCAGGAGAGAGTATTTGCCATATCTGTGCAACATCTGCTTCTCCTGGTTCTGGTGGTCCTGCCACCATTTTTCCCTCTGCCTTAACCACAGCCACAGCTGTACAGACACAGCAGTTGCTTTCTCTGCAAATTCCTTTTGCTACTTACCTCATGAAATTCACCATCCTCTATAATCCAGGGAAGGACATAGGAAAGAATTTCATCCCTAAATGCAGTAGTATGAATTGTATTTATTCCGTTTGTCTTAACAATACAAAAGATATTGAATAGACGTGTCCAAGAGACTCTTGAGGAAGACAGCCCAGTGCAAGAGAGAATTGAGACATCAGGCAAGTGTTTCTGCCTGCATTGATCTGTGGGGCTGGCAGTGTGTACTGTCCACGTGTGATTGTGCATGTACCTACTGCAAAGACACGCTCAGCCTCACTACCAGGCTGGAGCTTGGAGATACGGAGCTGCAGCCACCTAGTTGTTATCAGGCTACCAGTTTCAGCAACCCTTAATGCTTTCCTCACGCTAGCACACAGTGTGATTTCCTCCTGTCACATACCACCAAGCAAGCCAGATCAGAAACGGAAATCCTTTAAGAGAACATCAAACATCTATCAAATAAGTGTGAGGTTTCGAATACATCTTCAGCCACATCAAAAACCCAGTTTCTCAGTTAAAAACAAACACAGAAAGGGGAGTGACAATATAACAAGCATAGCTATTCTGCAGTGCATATGATAATAGTGTGCCTCAAAAAACCAGGCAGTTCTACTTTGCACATAGCAAATAGCTAAAATCACAGAAGATATGCTATGAAAAAAATAGAGAAAAATACATTTTAAATGCATTTAAAAATTATCAGACAACAAAATATTAAATTTTCCTGCAAAGCTGTTTGCTTAGTATATTAGTCAGCAGCTCTTATGTGAAGCTTACTCATTTAAAGTGCAAATTAACGAAGCTTATATTTGTAATAAAATATGCCTGTAAAAAGATTGCGCTCCTCTTTTCCCTTCCCTCCTACACTCATTCTCCTGACAGGCAGGCACATATAAGCAAATGAAGAATGCCTACTAGGATTATTTCACTGGAAAAATGAGATCATTTACTGTTGCCTGACATGTCTTACAATGCATATAAATTCAAGAAATGTGCCACTGTCTCTTCTCCAGCTATGCCACATATTAGTTGTGCCCTCATATTATTAAAATCCTCAAAGCTGTCGTCATAAATACAAAATTAGGTCAAAAGGAGGTAACCAGATGGTTGCTTGAAGCCTTAAGTATAAAATACATACAATAGCAAAACACAGTGCTACTCTTTCACACAATCAGAGAGCACACTATAAGGCTGTTTAGTCCAACATTAACTTCTTGCCCAGTAAGACCTAAACATGTTTCCATGAATAGGGTTTGTAATGAAACTCATGTCAGCTTGGATTTAAGTACCTCTCTGCAGTGTCAGCAAGCCCCTAATATTATTAGAACTGTGCTGTCATAAAAAGAATAAAAGTGAAAGTTTGGATTACCATGTAGTTTCAACACACATCAGAACTTAAAAACATCAGTTAATCCTGTTTTAATCATGAAGTCATTAGGATGAGCCAGTTTTATAAAGCACTTTAACCTGAATGACTCTGAATACAACTTCAGAATTTGCCAAAGCTTTCATAATTTAGTATCTATGCCATAGCAGCCACAACGGACATGAGCAGAAAGGCCAAAGGCTTGTTTATTTTTAAGGCTCTATAAGATGATCCAATAAAGAACTCCATTTCCTCCTAAAGCTTTAATAATATCTGTGTCAGGGATATAAGATCACCAACCACCAATAGTTTTTTGACACTCTAATAGCTTGATTACATAAAACATTTTTTGAAAAAGAAAAAGCTTTCAAGAACTTGTGCAATTGCCTGAAACCTATTAAGAAAGAAAAAAGTGAGTTTATGGACAGAACATTTTAGGTTTTCATGAAGGCAAAGCAAAAAGTGATGGTAAAATGAAATACGATGGTGAAATATGGTGGTTTCAAGATTAATCTGAGTCTGGAAAAAAAACAGGATATGGAAGATAAGGAAATCAAAGCCCATGACAAATAATTTATTTATCTCAGAAACAAGCAGGATTGTAACCTGTCACCTCAGGGCTCAAAAATTAGCACTTTACTCATGATATATTGAAGGCGGGAAGCCGAATCTGTCCAAAATGTTAAGTTTATAGGAGATTATTTGGGAATCAGAATTCAGTATCAGCTCAGAAAAATAAAACTCTATGAGCAGCTTAAAAGACATCTGTACAGTTTTAATGAAGATTTGGCCTACCGGTCTGTCTAAAAGAACAAGTGCTGCACTGGGATACTTTGCTGAGGGTTTCTGGCAAGTTAAATTTAAGTCACAGGAAATAGAAATTCACAGATTTCACCTCTAAAGATGCTATCAACAAACTTTAATGTCAAGTCAAAGCAATTTTCATTTTTTGAAAAAATCTACTGCAGCTATTGACAGGGAAATCAGTGCAATATTGCTTCACATTTTTAGGGACAGTAAGAGAAACAACTTACACTCATTTACTTCAAAAAAATTACCTCTAGAAAGAAAACAAACAAACAAACAAAAAAACCCACAACAAAATAAGTATCACTGTTACCCTCAATAGGATTGGTATTATCTGACCCAACTGCATTCTTCTTTAGAAGCATGCAGACTTTAGCAATAAATCAGCTCAGAAGAATACTCACATGGCCCAATACTCTGTCTCTAGCACCTACCATGTAAGCAGCCATGTACTGCAGGAAAGACTTTGGAGCCTAACCCAAGATGAAGTGCCTGTCTAGGCACTGTGGAGATGCAAGAGGAAATCTGCACAAAGAACCAGTGGGGAGGAGGGGACAGGACAGGGACAGCCATAATGACAACCCACTGGTTTAAAACATACCTTGAAATTCTATTCAATTAATAAATAATATAGTGATGATTTTTAAATGCTTTTATCAGGAAACGGTGGTTAGTAAACAGAGGCAAATGCAAGTAAATAAAAGGCCTTTATCAACAACCAGTCAGCAAACTTCAGAGATGCCAACATTAACTTGTGGTACAGCAGTAATAGTTTTAAGTTACTTGCATCTGCTAGAATGCTGTGACTGCTTTAGCTAGAAAAACTGCTATCATGACCCATGCTGTCATCACCAAACTGCACTGTCTAGAACATCATCATCTGTCTGAAAACCATTCAGCAATTGCTGCTAATTTAGAGTGAACTCTTCTTTAGGAGCCCTGCATTTCAGTAGAGTGCACGACTGGGGAGGTACTGGACCTATATTAAGTATCTGTTGGTCTCTTGGTGACATGCAAGGTGTTAATCATGACCAGTAGAGATGTAATTGCCTAGATCCAGCCTACCAGCACTCACTCTTCTCAAGATATACTTCTATTTAAGCTGTTTCACTTTCCCTGATTACCAAAACGTTTTTAAAGAAGAGGAGGCTAGAGGCACATCCGTAAACGCATCAAGATCAGACTTATTCCCTTCCTGCCCCTTTTAGGTTTCTAAGTGAGGCGCTTTTTTCCACACATCTCTTTTTTAGGTTATCTGAAGAACAGCCAATTCCTGTAGAAGCAATTTCAGCACTACCTTCTCTCAAACCAGTTTCATATATAAAATATGTATTTTATATTTTAAACAGAACCTACTGCATTATAAGATTCAGTGAAAGCTTCACAGGATTCAGTTCAGTTGAATAAATATTTCTTTTATCTCTTCCACCCACTTACACAGCAGCAGGCACACTTCCAGGATACAGAATGCATGTCTCTGTTCAAGTACTGAATTCAACTCCCTCCTCTTACAATGCCCAATCACACATTTGTAAAGAACCTTTGTAAAGTCAGCCTTGGATTCTAAAAAGGAAAAATCTACCCCAATTAACAAAGAAAACTTCCTATACTCATAAAGAAAATATACCCCTTTGGACATACCCCTGTGAAAGGGGAGGGACATCTTTTGATCCAATAAGGGAAAAGAGAAGTTCTGTAGTGTTCAAAGGTATACTTTATTGGCAAGCCTCACAAACTCTTGAAAAACATTCCAAGTTAGATATCTAAAATGACATTAGTTTCAAAACACATGCTTTATGCTCTTCACACATCACAGTGTTGCTAACTCATATAAAGACACTTAGTTTAGTCACCTGTTCATATACACAAAACACTTGTTTTCAAGGATAAAGCTTGACAAGTATCACAATATTCCTAGGAGCACTTTGACTCTCAGCTCAGATACAAAGATAGTATGGCTCTGAAGATTACTCGAATGTAAGCTCTATTAATTTGATAATGTAAGTGCTCAAAGACTGTGGCAAATATTAAAGTAAAGAGATCAGTCTTATAAACCGGCTTATATTAAGTCATTCTGTATTTTCTTCAAGCTAGAAGCACACACAACTAGCTGCTGTTGTTCAGTTGATGTGCAATGGTAAGTTGCTAAAATGGATATTCCATCACGATCCTCAACTCTCTTTTTAATAAACGTCTGTGAGCTGGTGTACCTGACCCTTAGTGGAAAGGGTACTGAAGGAGAGAATCTGAGACCATCATGAGATACAGACATGAGGAAAAAAACAACTCCATAACCAAATCTGACATTCTGGTAATACAAGTTTCAGAACAAACTGGTAGCCCCTAAACAGGTTATTTCACATCCCACCCACAGAAAACTGTGCAGGGTTCATCATAAGAACACAATTCTAAGTACAATACAATTTATTCTGAATATTTTTATCTGAGTTTATTCTAGTGCCTAGCAGAAGAGCAAATAAGGAATGTTTCATGCAACACAGAATTTTAATTTTGCCTTTAAATTAGTATCCAGTGAAGATTAGGCATGATAAATGAAGACCCTATGTTTGCATAGAGTTCATCTTATTGATCATACATAGTTCTACTACATTTTATTGAAATTAATATCTACTCCTTACTGGCTTGTTGGGGTTTTTTGCCCTCCTCAACATACACAAGTCTGGACTGTTCATCATTTTGCATTCTATTTTGTGCCATGCTCTCTTCTACATTTTTCTTTCAGTTTTAAAATGACTTGTACACATCTTTCTTCTCTCTTGCCCTTCCACTCCTACACCAGCTAAAATTTTACAAGATTTTCATTTTTTTCCGTTATTGGTGAATTTTAAAATATAATCGAACATTTCTCCAAAATGCAAATAATTAATTTCTTTACATTTTTTTTTATTAAAACCAATTTTAACATGTGTTTGTACTCTGGAAACAGACCTGCAAATTTGTACCTCTTTTTAACAGATAATTCCTGCTGTGAACCTGAAGTCTCGCCCAATAAACTTGCTGAAAGACACTCTACTACTATTAAAGCAGATAATGACTTCCACTGGTTGCAGTTTTGCTCCATTAGAAGTATTATGCTAATAAGCATAAATACTTAAAACAACAAATCCCTCAAAATGGCTTTTACCAAAACGAAGAGGTGCCACAATTTCTCCTACTGTATGATGACTACTTTCATGTTCCCATTCTTACTCTACCAGCATAAATATATAGTGCCTACTACAATCAATGTCTTGTTACCAGAAAATCGATGACATAAAGAATCAAACACTGTATTTTTTATTTGCAAGATAATAGTTTCACTCTTGTCTGAAGTAACAAGGTCTTAATGGACCGATTTGGCCATTGCATGTTAAATATGTAGATATAGGTAAAATTGAAAGAGTCTAGAAGAACAAGAAGAATGGTAAAAGATTTAGAAACTATTGTCTCCAAAGAACAGTCTATGATGTTTAGCCTAAAGAAAAAAAATAAAGTATACGAATCAGAACAGTCATTCAATACATAAGATTGTTACAGCAAAACCAGCAACAAGTTGCTTTACAAGATGACAGAAGGAAGTACCATTAATTAGTCTAATATAGACCAGGAACATTTAAGTCAGATACTACCTACCTTTTGAACTAGAAAAACTATTAAAGCAACTGGAATAAACCACCTAAGGATTATTATCAAGTTTCCACTGTTAGATTAAATATGTTCTGCCAAGTCTAGATACAGTCAGTCACCGTTTCACTTTACAGAGTTCAGTAGCAATTATCTTTTATGCTATCCCCTGTAACATCACATTCCTTCTTCTTTGTGCTGCTTTAACATACCCTCAGCCCAACTTACAGCATGACTCAATGCTTGTGGGTCATGCCACAAATATAATTCAGAAGCTGACCATCTTAAAAAGCACGCACTGTTTTCTTAAGCTGCGGGACTTCTCTGGGTTTTGGGGCAAAGTATCTGTTCATTTTCAACCTAGAGGATTTTTCAGGATCCAACAACCCTCCTGATCAGCTAGAGGTGATGAGATGTAGCATGAATAGTCAAAGCCTGTACTACCAAACATGGTACTGTAGAATGTCTACCTTAGTAAATAGCTGGGACAACATTAGGATCTTCTTTTTTGAGGATTTCTTGGGGAAATCAGCTGCTTTTTCGGACCTTGTTTTGACAGCACCTTAAATCAAATGTGCTGTCAACTCTTATGCCCACACCCCATGACACCATACAAATAGAAGTGTCTCTGTTGTACTTTTTATGGCAATCTGCGTGAACAGTAAGAGTTACAAAGAAAAAATGCATATATATGCTGATTACTATGCAAACGCTGTTCTTGAATAATTTCAGAAAACGAGCACAAAAAATGATATATCTTGAAAACTACCCTATTCAGGATTCTGGACTTCATGTCTGTTGTACCTAACAAAATTCTTTAAAGGAAAAAATATGCTAGGACAGAGTTATACAATTATAAAAATATAATTTTTTGTGATTTTCTTTTCTACTATCTCTCATGCACTCCTCTGGTTCAAAAGCAAGACAGCAGTAGCAGCAAAGTGAAGCTACATGTAAGGCTTTCCCCAGGCTGCAGGGAAACATCTACTCCCAACATTGGTGTATGTTCCTACAACTCAATACACTAACCCCAAGTACTGGGTGAAAACAACTGACAGGGCCATGATCCACGTTAAGAGTAACTCAAAAAACCCCCAAAAACCCATGCAGAGTGGAAGTGGAGATACCAAGTGTTATGCTGTTGGATGTTTTTTTTAAGTTCAGTGATCTGCTTTATAAAACAGTCCAGCAAATAGTTGTATCAGCACAATTAAAGGAACAGAGAACTGTAGCAGGGAATCAGAAAGGAACCCGATGAACTAACTTGTATTTATTCAAATCACATTCCACTCAGCCTGTATCAGGCTGACCTCTAAAGCCCATAACAAATCCACAGCCCGCCAACAGCCGCCGGAATTTCTCCTCCAATATATTTGTGCTCAGGAGGGGCCCGAGGTGTACAGCTGACTAAAAAGGGGCTGCAATGCATACGCATAGCGTGGGAGAGTTACTCACGCATGAGCTTCTTATAGTAACCAACTCTCCCACATTGTGCACTGCATGTAGTTAATACCTACATGGATATCAAAAAAATTTGATATGCAAGAAAGTTGATTTGCCTTCTGAAAACATTAACTTGAATGTTCCCTTCTTAAAATATGAAGAATGAGATATTGCATTAAGTCTGACATTTAATTTCATTTCTTAGAAAAAAAAATAAAGGAAGAGCAAAGAGTTAAGAATGCAGAAAAATGTGACTTAATATGTAAATACAACAGAAACATTGGTATGGCATCATGCAAAGTGAGTGCCACTAGAGATGAATTATAAAATAACTTGTTCTAAATGAAGGACAAACACTAAAAGAATGTACACATTCATATACCAGCTGTCTTATTGTTGCAGGCCGGGGGAAACCTATTGAACCAAGAACTGAAGAAAAGAACAAATGTTCTTTTATATTTAACTAATGTAGTGATAACAGCCAGTGATGAGGGCCTCCCATGTGGATAGTTTATGGGCTAAATGAACATGGTTTTCTCCTCAACCACTGACTTACACCTGATTTTTCTGCCTCCACACCTGCCCAAAAACATACGTAAGTGGGAACAGGACAGTGGAGAGAAAAAAATGGACAGCTCTCACTGAGAAGCTGCAAAGGCACAGTCAGGAAGCACTCTCCTGTCCACAACTAGATCAAGTAAGAGTCTAAGGAAAGAAGCTCAGAGTTAACCTGTCCCTTGAGAAAAACCGATGAGCTGGGCTACAATTATGTATTCTTTTATAATTAGTTTTCATAAATATACAATGCAGCTATTTTAATACCATTAACTACTTAGCAATTCTACATTACTTAAACATGAAGCTTGCACATCCTCTTCAAACATTGTATCTTTTATTAGAAATTAATTCAATATCTATTCTTACTATGTATAACCTGAAGAGATGGAATGATACACTTGAAATCCCATAAAAGGTATCAGAATAAGAATCATAACCAGCTACCTAGAAGCTGATGCCCAGTTCAGCACATTAGTCCAAATCTAAAATAATGCAAGACAAAACTACATGGCGTCTTAGGTTTTCACGGTTCTGTATTCCTGTAAGATAAATTCCTAACCACTACCAAAATTTCACAGTATCTTCTAGGTCATATAGACAAGAAGTTGAGAGCTAGAATTAATCTCAAGGGCATGCAACACACTTATGGAAAGAACACATTTTTAACTAAAGCCTGACAATCTGCACTAGGTTTCTAGGTTTCCAGAAAGTCACAGTAACAATTTTCCCACCTTGGCTTTCAAACTTAAGGAAAAGAATTTGCATCAGCATATTTATTTTTATCCCTAGTGTTTATTTCTGCTGTAATGCAAATAAACTCTACATATCTAGTAACAATAATGCAAAAAGGATGAAAGTGACAAAGTAAGAATAAGTTTACATTCAATACAGTCATATTACAAGTATATTCACCACCAACATTAAAGTGCAATTATATTGGAAAAAAAATCAAAACCCAACTTAGAAGCCAAACTTTCTTCTCAGTACTCAAGTAACCACAAACTTGTAATATCACTCACCAAGCCATATTATTTATACTAACATCCCCAACATCATCAGATATATATCTTCAGAGAGATAACCTGGAGCCATGAAAATTAAAGCTCGATCAAACTCACGAGCGTTAAACCCACGAATTTCTGGCTTTCAACTACTGTATGAGGAAGGAACATAATGCTTTTCCTCCCCATTAACATGGAAGAGTCAGCAGTGCCAAGGATGGGTGGTAATGCCCCCTCCCACGCAGCACCTACAGCCAAAATACAGTAGGACTGCCTGGTAAGTCCACTCTGATGTTATGGATTGAGTGTACAGGATTAGGGCCATTAAGCTCTGTCGGCAAGACAAAATATTCTACTTTAAGGCTGAAAAGCCAGCACGATCAAGCAGCAGGAGGTCTGTTAGGGAATCTCTGACAGCTCTGGATTTGCAGCAGGTCTTCTGCAGCGATATAGAGATTTGGGCAACCACCAGATTGGTAAAATACAACAGAATTTCAGTCATTTTTTTCACTATGTACATTCATCATCATACCAGAACAATTCCTTAAAAAGGAAGATTCTTAAGAAACAAGCCCTTAAGAAAGACAAGAAATTAATCCTGTAGAATTAAATTACTATTGATATGACCTAAGATATGGAAGTCTTAGTAGTAGGGCATTTTGTTTCAAGATGGCAGTATTTGTCTTTTTGAGAAATATTCAATCAAGCATGGCTAAAAAGAGCAGTGTCCCCATCAGATTCAGCAGCCAATAAAAAGCTACTAATTTCAGCCTAATGCCTGGTAAAAGCAATTAATTTCAGAATATATAATTGCAACACAAGTTTTCAATGCCAAATACAGCAACATGGTTTTGCACCCTGCTAAAGCAGCAAAATAACTGCTAATAACCAGTTATTTGGCATTGGGCAAGAGTAGAAAGAAGAGCATAGGAGTAGTATGAAGAAAAACATGAGAATTAAGTGTATAACCTCCTATGCAACTAGTTTTAAACTTATCAAAGCTCTACAACAAATCTCAAAAGATACTGGAAGGAAAATCTACTCTGTGCATCTTAAGTCCATCTGCATTTAGAAAATATTAAATGTAGGAGGCTATGTTTTCTAAGCTTGTGTTTGTTTTATTCTAATTGAAGTTTCATCTTAAGGTAAAAACAATTGGAAAATCTGATTAGCTCTGTGTGGGATGGGCAAAACCTTCATCATAGATACTGGTTGATTTAATTAAAAACAAAAAAAAGCAGTAGCTAAAAATTTCTGCACAGTTGGCCACCGGCAAGTTACAGAGATTGAGCAGGAAAAACTACTTTATTGTGCAGACTAACAGGGAAAAAAATAAATAGGACAGCTTAACTGGACAACATGGTTTCACATTTAGGAATAAATCTATGTTGTTTATGTAAATTGCATTTAAGTATTAGAGAAGGGGTGGTACAGAGGTGGCTGACAGCATTAATTTTAGGCAGAGTAGACTATCTATTTTATTTCATTACATAAGGTTTGGTTGCAAAGCTCATCAAAGTCAACTAACTCTTCATTTACTCGAATTGTCTTTGAATTTGCCCCAGAATTCAAACAGCATGACTACTTGCTTTGTAAGCACAAGGTCTGAAAAAATTCCAGTTCGCAGATGAGATTTCTCATGTCAGAGTTGAACCACAATGACAAAATAAATTACTCTGCACATTGCATCTCATTCGTTGCAGAAAACATTCTCATTCTTACCTGCACATTTTCTTCTGTAACTTGAATTTCAGCAGTGTAAATATAATCAATAAGCATCCTTAGAGTCCAGCCATCAACTTCCTTTATTCGAACTTTTTTTGCTCGGCTTTCACTCATCTCACCTACAAATATAGTTTATTAGTCAAGTAAATATGACAGAAATACAGCACAAATGTAGAAGTTTAATAGCAGCAGAAATTTTGTGTATGAACAGCTGTGATAGTAGAAAAACTTCAATAATAATAATTTAATTTCTTTCTTTCCTTCCTTCCTTCCTCCAGTGAGGAAGGAAGATTTTGTTGTTACCATCATGCAAATGCTACTGGGGTTAATACTTTTAGTGCAGGTGACCTATTTTTTCCAGTGTGCAGTATCAGGAAAATGTTGTTATCAGACATAAATAAGACTCTTCAAATGCATACAAAAACATTTTGCTGGGGAAGCAAGCTATTAAATAATCTAGCTTTATTAACTTCTTAATTGAAGGAACATACCAAACACGGTCTGGAGTAAATTTATTTAAATAAGAAAAGTTATATCCCCACAGAAGAATTACCATACATATTTCTTTGCTTGCCTACTTATTATTCCCTTAGCGATTTCACCTCTTTTACAGATCCAATATACCAGCTCAAACTCAAAGCTAAGATAAAATGGTAAGCAAGGGAAAACTTGCTGGATCTCATTTTGTGGAGGCTGACATGTTGGCCATATGCCACAACCAATCTTCATAGAAAGGCCTGCAAAATAACTTCCACCTTCCAAAATATGAGGTTTCTCAAAGTGCAGTATTTTCTTTATGGCTGAAATAATTACCCAAAGATATATTTTGACGTAATGACTATAACCTTCTTTGTGACTTCCAGAGCAGGTCATCTCAGATCCTTAAACCCTCTTCCACTGTCTTTCACTGAGAAACAAAACACAGAACTACAAAAGTTGTGTTGGGAGATATATAAAATTTGACTTTGGAAGACTATATCCCAATCTCTGAATACATTAGTTTCTTATTCTTCTATGTTGGATATTATTTCTTTCCCTTAGGCATAGGCATCTAGAGATAAGGATATTGGTGATATAATAAATTTAATGTATACAACAAGAAAAGCAGACAGGATGGGGAAGTGAACAAGAACATGCTAATCATTACTGGTACTTTCTTATGAAGTCATACACATTTTCATTGTTTGCTACCTTCTGGTCTGTAGGGTTGGTGTCAAACAATGCATTTTACCCAGTGCCTTCAGCAAAGGGATCATCACTGAGAAATCTGTTACCACTATCCATGCCTTTTTTTGAGCTGAAGGGTAAAGAATGGCATTGCAAATCAACCCTTCAAGTGGCATGAAGTTCAAAAGACCATCTACCCACCAAAAAACCAGCAAAATCAAGCCCCCACAGAACTTCCTCCTTTCACCTGCACTTCTGAAACATTCCCCTACACCTTTGAAGGATGACTGCAACACGTTCCCTGCAGGGCCCCATATTCCAAGTTTCTACTTCTAGTTTGACACAGATTAAACCTATTGATCTTCAGAGCATGTAAGCTGCAACTTATTTATTATGCAAGCTGCTGTGGAGGTGGTCCTTTGGGAAAATTGTGTGTGTGGGAGAGCAGATTTTGATATTCTGCAAGCACATTAAGTTTGTTTTCAGATTTTGTGTCAAGGCTTTTAGAGTCATGGATAGGCACCTCCTCTGTTTAAAAACCAAGTCCCAAATATAAAAATAAAAAACTCTAAAAAAGAACAAGTAAAACTAAACCAAAACAAAACATCCCACACCCAAACAACAACAACAAAAAACCACCCAACAAAAATACTTGCTTCCAACTTCCATGTGAAACAGACATGCAATCTTACTACAATTCTAGACCAACCCATACTTGTTTGATAGATCATACAGAGGAAACCACAGATGCACTCAGCAGGCAGTCTCAGTCTAGAACCCAACCTGCTGAAGAGCTCCATTTATGACTGGGAAGCAGCACCACCATCTCTGCACAGAGTTCTTAACAACAGAAAAGCATATTGTGAATAGAAAGAAAGCACGGAGCTGATCCAACCTCCCAAGCAGCAGCAGCAAAGCACCAATTGAGCTGAAGATACTAAAGGGACTACCTAAAAAGCTTACATGGTTCCTCACAAAGTAACACAAAGAAGGCTTTTTTCTTCTTTTTTTTTCATCCAAGAATTTTACAAATGAAGAATGGAAGTGAAGAGAAGAGGTAAATCCCTAAGGATAACCGCCATCGCAGAAAAGAAAATTAAACTCAGGTCACCTTTGTCTGAACTCAGGCCCTACGGCCACTGAAGAATCCCTTCTCTGATGTTTTATAATCAATTCCTCTAAACATTTAAGTAGATTTAAATCATATTTCTAAATAATTCCACTGTACAAGAAGAAAGAAATATTCCTAGTAACACTAGATTAAACAGCAGGGACTTTCTTCCCCCTCTCCTCGTGGGATAATTGTTACTAAGTTACTATATTTTGTAACTTTAAAAGACAGTAACTTTTTCTTTCCAAATATTTATTCGGGCTACCACTACAAGTAGAAATGGGGAAAAGGAAAAAAAAAACCAGGCAGAGCATTTGAACCCAGTTAATGCCATATCCCAGCCTGCACTGCAGTAATACTTAATGACTCAGAGAATGATGGAATCAACCTGCAAACCCACATCTAAATATAAGTTTCTAATTTCTAGTCAAGAAGTAACCCTAAAGCATAAGAGTGCAATTTTTTTGCTGTCTTTTCATTCCGTGTTTTCTTCTTGTCAGAAGAAGATACTTGTCCATTTGGTTGTAGCTGGTCAAGGGATCAAATTTGCTTATTTGAACTTGCAGATTACTGGATGAGAATAAAAATCCACCTAAGAAGTGTGAATTCCAGGCTTCATGGAGAGAACAAGCACAATGAACTTCAGGACTTTTTGTGTGGGGAATGGCTGAAATGCACCAATACCACAGCTGGGCCACGCTGTAAGCAACCTGTAAGCCTAGTATAAAATCTGCTGATAACTCTTAGAGCCGCAGCTGAATTCTATTTCAGCTCCCACCCATTTGGCTCACCAACTACACAAACCTTGCCACAGATACATTAGTTAAACACTTCACACCCAGTACTCAAGTGAGTGTTCCCACCTCCTGCACCACTGGGGTTAAAGAACACCTACATTTAAAAACATACAACAAGTTAAAAATTCTAAAAGGGACTGAAGCAAGGGAAGAGAAGATTTCAGTAATTCTATCTGGAGAGCAGCCACAGACACTGCTGCACTGGCACTCTGAATGGGTAATAAACTTCTTCACAGAAAGGGCAGTCAGGGCAAGCAGAAATGTCTTAATCACAGAAAGTGTAATAAAAAGCTATACTCTTGAGTCAAGAGTATTTTCAATGTGATAGTCAACAACAGTTAATCTTTAATACAGAACTAACATAAGAGGCTTGTATTTCTCTGCTACTAAGGTGATAAAAAGGAACTGTAGAAGCAGCTTCTTTCATTCTAATTTTATAGTCAGCAGTAAAAATTAAGAAAGAATTTATCAGTCACCCAGAATGTTTGTCTCAACCACAAATGCAAGCTTAAATAACTACTTGAGGAAGAGATACTTAGTTTTACAAGCAACTTCAAAGCACTGTTGCAGAAGTGACTCCACTTCTAGCCTTGATTATGTCAAAATATTTACATATGAAATCAAGAATTATCAGCTGCTTCCCCAGAACACAACAGTACTTCAAATTTCATCCATCTTGTTGCATACAATTAAAATTATTAAAACACCAATCTGTTCGCATATGGGCAGGCCAAGAGTCACATTTCTACATCCATCTGAACTGGTGGTCAGAAGCAATGCATTACAGAGAAGTCTTTTAATTTCAGACAGTTGACATTAACTACGAAGTTGGCACAAGATTTGAGGAGGCATAGACAAAACCTCGGAAGTTAATCTTAACATGCATTTAGTAGCATTCTTACTTTGACACTGAATTTCACATTATTTCAATGTGATTTATAACCCTGATGGAATTAAACCCACAGCACAGGAATTTCAGCTGGAGGCTCCTATGAACCTGAGCCTATCTTAGCCTTGCAAGCCCTCAACATTCCTGCTGTAGCAGAAAAGCAGTAAATTGGCCAGCATGGAGTGAGCAGAGCCTGTACAGAAAACAAGTGGCAATGATGCAGAGTACATATGTCACGGAGAATTACCCTAAAAATACTGAAACACGCACTCCAGCTATAGGCTGCCAAAGCCACAGAAAGCTTTCATATCTACTAACAGCCTAAAGCACTCATGGGCTGAAGAACGTAGCAGCAGTAGTTTTTAAAGGACATAATTTACTCCAAAATTCACATGAAAGTTATTTTAACCTTCTTTCGGACAAGTGAGATTACTAGAGGCCTAAAGGGTATAACAACTTGACTATTGCTGGCTTACTTAACATCTAATTTTTTTTTTTAATTTAAGAGACTTTCAAAAGCATTCATCATGCTAACAAAGACTAAGTTGACAGTAATGTCCTTGGACTGAAAAAAAGGAAAAAATAATTAAGAATCCCAAATGTTCCTATTGGCTTACCTAAAAATCAAATTAGATCCTAAAAAGCAAAAGTCATGAAATTTTATTCTTTATACAGTTAGACTGGATCACAACATAGTAAGTATTGAAACATTTGGTACCTGTAAACATGGCATGGAAGTAGGGGCTGCAGGCGGCTAACACAACTCTATGCGCTGCAATTTCCATGTCTTCAGCTACTATCGTCACATCACACAGCAAGTTTTGACTATTTAGAAATATCAGAGAAGGCAATTTCACATAAGTGAACTACAACAGAAAAGTATATATAATATCACACACAATTTCTTTTCCCATGCCATCAAAAGAGGCAGGCAGACAATGTTGATGAAGCATTGTTTCTAAATGTGTTACACAACCACATGGCTGTTACTCAATCAGATTACGGACAGTGCTTGGGTACACAAAACTATCTAAAAGTCAAACAACTGAATTGTGATTCATTGCACTGAAGTTTTCTGCATTGAATAACCATAATTTGTACCAGCCCAGTTCATAAACACTCTCTCTGGAAGTCTGGGCCCCTTTGAACAACTATGATAGAAAAAACAGAATTTAATATATGCAAGCACTAAGAAAAATTACATAAGAAACAAGGCTTTACAGACAACAAAGAATCCAAACTTCAACTGAGATGCCTGTGTCACATTACATTGGAAACTCATGCCTACTTAATTGTTCAAATCCACTACTCAATCTTCTCTATATTTACTGTTTTCCAAGCATTTTTCATATTCAGCCCACGCACACAACAGCAATTATTTTTTTCCAGTCTGAGCAGTTTAGAATTTATTATGGTTAACTTCATATCTTGCCTGACTTTGTATCTTCATTACATCCATTTGCATTCTCGTCCTTTGTGACTGTAATACATATTTCCTCCCTGTTCAGTTGCAATAAAGTAACATCTCATTTATAACCATTCCTAACACAGGTATTTCTAATGCAGTTTACAGCTATTGGCTGTACCTCTTCCAGTTAAACCCATAACACGAGTACTCTATAATCCAATTTTCTAGACTGAAAGAGGAGAGGGGAAAAAAAAAAAAAAGAAAACACAACACAACACCCAAAGGCTGCAATTTCACAAATTTCACAGCACCTAAACAGCCATAGTTACAGTTGCCTTTTATTTCCTGTTCATGCTAGCACTGTCCCTGTGGAGGAAGTATGCAATCCACAAAACTCAGAGTCCCTGCAACAGAGGGAACAGGGAAAAGTACAACTTAACAGAACATATTCCTTAGGGATGGAGCTAGAGCTGTACACCAATCCAGTGATTTCTATTCTCAGTACTTTCCAAAAGATAATTTTTTTACATTTCCTGAACACATATTAGAGTAAAGATGTTTAGATAGTTTGCAACTACCACACTGAGTTGTAGCAGAGACAGGTGGGCAGTTGCATTTTGCTTGGACAGAAGTAGAGCTCTCAGCCAAACTGCTCAGATATTCACCTCAGTCCAAAAGAAAATTGTGACCTCTCAGTTCTGCAATCATCCAATTTTTACAAACCTAGACTCAAGTAAGGTGGCTCTGTGGAGGTCACATGCCAAAAATTTTGGTAGCCTCAGCTAACCTTTGGGGCCATATTTCAACTCTGGCATAACATTATCTTTCCACTTTCAGCTCTTAAAACCTACAGGAACTATGTAAATCTCATAAGTTTAGCCTGCAATACGGTTTTTACCAAAAAATATGTACAATATAAGGTAATGACCGTACCAGACGAAACACACAATTCAGAGGACCTTGAAACAACCATTACATTTATCACAAAAAAAAGAAACAGAAAGCGACACATAAAAGGGCATCAGATACCCAGCTGTATCAGACACCTGCGCTTATGCTGACAACACGAACAAAAGGTTTTATACTTAGTTACACAGAAATACTGAAGATAACAATGAAGCCAGAAGCAACAGAATTACATCAATGCACGACTAGGGTTAACTAATTGCATTGCACTTATACAGACATAGTAACATCGCTAGTCTGGAACCGCATTAGGTGAATGAACACGCTCTGCATTACTACAGAGCTGAGAGCTAAAGAAACTACTGAAGAAACGAGCTTATAAACTTAATCATGTACTATGCTGCAAGCATCTTGTGGCTTCCACAGCACCTCAGCACCTTCATTTCACGAGGGTGCACCAATTTATTTTAGAACAGGCTGTGCTTTGAAGTGGTATTGTACCAATTCGCTTGTATAGAGTGACTGAATAAACAGAACTGTGGGGGATACACCATCATGATATAGAAAATGAGAAATAGGGGACAAGAAAGTATGCGTTAGGGAATAACTGAGCAACTGTTTACCAGCTTGCAGGCTATTCTTCATTGGTTCATGCAGAGAACATTCATTACCCCCATCTTCAAAAGGTTTTGGTAAAGTCTTGTTTGTAAGAATGAGAATTTTAATAAATATAGGTAACATCAAATTCCATTGTGACAAAAGCAAATTATAATAAAGTGAAAATATAGGCATCAGAGTGTAATTTTGTCATATGTCAAGAACTAATTAGCTATCCTAATGAGCTCACTACTCAGTGTTGAGGTGACGGTGAGCAATAAAATGACAAAAAAATACTAAGGACAAAATTGCTAAAATTTGTCAAAATTTGAAGGCACACAAAAAACTCACTAACAAGCTACTACAGCTAGGCAACTCAACAGCAGCCGAAAATTTAATACAAACACAATAGACTTCAGCATTCAAAACCAAATGTACTTAGATGCTTAAGCAAATTTCACTAGCTATTCTCTTCCTAGAGAGTATACCTCGAGCAAATACCTGAGATTGGCTACATTTTTAAAGTTGCTTCTAAATCAAAAATATCATTTACTGAATTAATATCAGATCTTTGTTTAGAGCAATGAAGTCTGAAACGTTTTTAAGATATTTCTGTTTATTATTTCAAACAAATGAATGCAACTAGAAATGTTTATAATTTTATTTAATTACCACTTACCATCTTAAAAGCTGTACTCAGTTTAAATAGTAAACACTGTTGCATCAACTACCTTATTACCGAGAACTAGTTAAGGCTATACGGCATAGCTCCTGTTCAAACTTTAAGTATTTATACATGAAAGGCAAAATTGCTCAAATTGCTTCTACAGCAATTTGAATTTAGGTAACCATGGAAACTAAAGTATATTCTGAAAATAATCCATGGGATTCAAAAATGCACTCTGCTGGAAGGCGGCGTATCTTTTACTTGCAACACAGCGAAATACAGGTAAGGTTTCTGCCTTCCAAAACTATTGTAAGATTCATTCTGGGAAACTTTCTCCGTGTAAACTCTTGCTCATCCTTAGGAAGTCATTGCTACTGGCTCTAGCCAGGCTCTACTATGCTCCTTGAGACACCGAATCTGGTTACTGGGACACTTGAAAAAGCCAAGGGCGTAACTTGGGTGAAGCAACAAGTGTCAGTCTATCCAGCACATAGTTTTAAAGACTTACCATACAGAAAAGTGAAGATCAAAGGCAGAGGCTTACTTTAAAGGGGTATTGGTTGCTGTGTTTCTTTTTGGTGAAGCCTCTCCAATTTTTAGTTTTATACAGGAAATAACAAAGAACTACAGGATTTTCACAGCCTGCAGTACTGTCTCTGCTAGAGAAGTATTTTTTATTTATTTAATCTCTCCATTGTTGCTGTTAGTTATAGTGCTGAATTACTGTCAGTGATAGCTGTGAGTCCTGATTTTCAGAGCTCACTTGTGAGCTCTAATTACCAGCTGTCACAGTTTTCAACATCACTTCACCTACTCATATGTAAAATATAAATCAATATGGATGCTAAGAACACCACCAGCACCAGCCTCCCAATTTTGCTGAAACTGATGGTAGTGTTCCTCAAAGTCTTACAAAACGTTATTCAGAAAAGATATTTTCAACATTTGATTTGGGAGTTCATCAATTTCTCTCAGGGGGCAAGCAAATGATAACTAAGAAAATGTACAGTCAGTTGGTTTATACTGTGACCTGTGTCTCCAGACTAGAAAATTTTAACATTTTTCTGGTTCACAGCCTACCACAAAAATCAACAACAGGCACACAAAGAGCCTAAGGCTCAACCAGAGTCACTTTTCATCTATCCAGGATCAACTACACACAAGAGACGATCAGTAGCTGCAACTCCTTAAATACAACCTGTAAGTATTTTCCAAGTCTCAGAAAAGTAGTTTTGACTAACTTATCAGGTGCAAAAACATACTGCATACATCACAGCTATCATCACATGGCTATCATTCAGCTATCACTTCATTGTATATTTAATCCTTCTCATTAGCTATACTTCTGAAATTGCATGTTCTTAATAAACAAACTATTATTATTAACTTAACAAATGCAAATGAAAGTAAAAATGAACTATGGACTCCAGGCAGATGTATACAGCGAAGTAATACCTTCTTAATTCATTCATAACTTTAAAAGCTTTCTTCATGTGCCATGGATTTACTGTAATAGGACAGTGAATTTCGGTGTTATCATCTTTCAGATCCAAGGGCTTCTGATGGCAAAGTTTGGTACATCTGGAAAGAAAGAGGAAAAAAATAAAATTAATACCTAATCTCCAGTGCTCCACTTCTTATTTAGTTCACCTTCATCTTGGGGAGGAGAAGAAGAGATGCACTTGAAACTTCTTTACTCCGAGCAATTTTGGTTTCCCCATTACCAAAAGTGTAGAGGAATAGGTAGAATTCCCAGGGAAGTAGTAAGTTGGTCACTAACACTAGTGACATTGACAGAGGGTAACGATAATCTCCACTAAAGAAAATATGAAGATGTTTTCTGGTTTTGTGAATATTATTTTATTTAGTGGAGAAATAGCCCAGAGTATTTCCAATAAGCTCTGAAGTGAGGGGAGAAGCAGAGTTTTGGGAACTTTTCACCTAGTGCCCATACAGATCAATGGCAGAATGCAGCAACCATCACCCCAATCTCTTAACGCCCTCGCTGCCTGTAAGGTAAGAGCTCCTCTCTGCACTTCTACCAGGATCTCAGTTACTGTTTCACACAGCCCCTAGTTCTCCTCTGACAGGAAGACCGCACAATGACTACTGTAATTATCCAGGCTTTACCTAGCCGCAGCATAAGACATGGGTGACAGAAAAATTGGGTAGTTTTGTAGATTCACTCAATGTTTTGAAAAGCATAATATACGTAAGTGACCAGCCTCTTTATTTTTCTTACTCTCAAAACCCCATTCCAAATAGCAAGAGAAGAACTAGGCAGTGTGAAAAATCATTACCTCTAGCTACAATTAATTCTTTCTGTAAGAAATACCCAAGTTCTAGACACTAACTTCTGTAGAAAAATTTTTATATACACTCCTCAGTCACTCAGACTGTCCAAACAGCAAGTGGGCTTTTCATGCCAAACCAAACCAGTGAATTTCCTGTTTACAATCACAATGTTGTTCTTACAAAGCAAACTGTGTTGCTGTAGCACTTAAAAAATGCTCAGCATCAGTGATGCTTTACTCTACAGTACTGTAACTGTATTCCTGAACCTCTAAGCCGGAAACAAGCAAAGGCACTGAAGTCACCTGGTGGGGCCACAAACCTTGGTACATCAAAGATCTGATTTCAAATGAAAATTCAACCTTACTAGCATTAGGTAAGCACAGTCAAACTGAATATCTTCCATGACTCACATAATTGCAACCTCTCTTCTACTATATCTGAAACTTTTTAATTGGGCATGTCTAAAGAAGCTTAAAAGAAAAATCCAACAATAACGTAAGATTTTAACCTAGAACTCTACGTTCTGTGCGCTACAATAGTGCAAAGTCAAGTAGCTGGCTTTATTTTTCATTATCCCAAAACTAGCTACAAAATTTTGGAGCAAAACAATACAAAATTGCATCAAGCAACAAAGGAACGTAAAGTCTCTGTAAAAACATTCACTAACCAAGTAACATCCATCCACAGAACTCTAACTACTAACAACTTACTACAGTGTACCATGAAACAGGCATGAATTAAAAGTTTCATGCTCAGTTTCGAAAATTATACAATTCATGACTGAAAAAGGACAAATAATAGACAGGAATTCTGCATCAATCAAAAAAAACCGCAAACAAGTTACATGCTATTCAGCACATACATATGCACTCCATAGAGGTAAAAAAAGAAAGACATTCTATCTAGCAAACTTCTTCAGACTGAATGTTACTTTTCTACATTATGTGACATATGTTGCGATCAGAATTCCAAAAAATTATAGGCAGAAATCAGTGACAGCAGAAAACATTCAAAACACCAAAGACCTATAAGGAAGAGGCACAGCTTTTAATTATACCACTGACTTACCAAGTCCAAGACAGAACACTTTCATTGCATGTTTCTACATCCCAAAGCAATGCATCAGATACTGATGTCTATTTATCTGCATATATATACAGGCTATGTACACATGAAATACAGCTATGCAAGGAAAAAAAAAGCGATCACGGCTGTCCGTAAAGAGCTGCCAAGCAACCTGGATTAGACAGAGGAGTTCCCATGAAGCGTAAATTAATCTGTTGAAGTTTCATTAGTTTGTCACAAAGGATGACTTTGTTTTAAGGTAATGAAGCCTACAAAACCATCAGTCATACACTTTCTGTTTTGGGAAGTGCCAGTCTGCCTGAAGTACTGGAGTCTCTCCTACCATCTCACCAGTTGGGTCAGAGCTGTCCGCAACTGGTTTTCTTCGGTTTGTTCTCAAAAACCTCACCCACAGAGTGCCTGAAACCTACCTCCCAAAGGCATAGGATGAAGTTGCAGTGAACCGGAGCCTGTGTAAGGACTGAGCCCAGCTGAGGTGCAGCTGGAGATGGTTGCCTGGAGTGCATTGCCGGGGCACTGCCACTAAAAAAGATGCTTAACTAAATAACCAGAAAACCGGGAGCGAGATAAGCACGACTGCTGAGTCAAACAAGGAGTAATTTGGGACCACATATGGAGGAAGCAGAAGGAGTGAGGGGGAGGAGGGAGAAAAAGCCCGCCTGTCCCCACAAGCTGGAAGGCACACGGGAAGGCGGCGGGGCGGGGGTGCCGGCAGCGCTGCCCGCCCGCGGGAGCCCCGCGCCCGCTCCCCCCG
>VZTG01010177.1:324431-335542 GCA_013397845.1 Melanocharis versteri
GGCCCGCGCGGTGTCTCCTGCGGCTCCGGTGCCCGCGGTGGGCACGGGCCGCCTCTCCGGAGCCTCCCGCCCTGGCGGTGGGACAGCCTCGGCCCAGGGCCTTTAGGAAGAGGAGGCTGAGACGCCGCTGTCCTTTGCTGAAAGCAGCGTGGCCTTTGAGTGGGATGAGGCAGGGTCTGGCGCCCAAGTGCGCGTCTCCCGCTTCCCAGGAAAGCTCAGGGCAGGGCCGGAGAGCGGCAGCCCGAGCTGCCCCGCGCCGCGGCACGTCCCGCGGAGCGCCCGGTCAGGCCGCCCTCAGCACCCGCGGGGACGGCTTGGGGCGCTCGCGTGGGGACGCGCAGGTGCGCAGTCCCAGGAAAAAAAAAAGTACGTGAAAGCGGTCCCAGGTCTCCTCACGGAGAAAATCCACCCGCAGGTGTACGCCATGAGGGACATGGGCATCTCCTTCGCAGGCAGCCGAGGAGCTGGCCCGACACCAGCTCACGCAGGTGGTTCCAGCTCGAGCAGGGGCCGAAGGGAAGAGCAGAAGTGCATCGGGACGGAGAAGTTGAACAGGCTGTAGTTCGCTGTGACCTGCTGGATCTCATCGCCTTTTATTTGATCAAGTCCAGCAGGAACACTGCCACTCAAAACAGGTGGCCTCCTGTCTTTTGCAAACGTTGCTGACGTTGATCATTAAGTACTTGAGTTGTATTTTAATGTTTGCTGAAGTAGCCTCTGTGATGCAAAATGGCAAAAAGAAAAACGAACAGGGATCTATTTCAAACGTGCCTTTGTAAACAACACTAATTCAAGCGATGATCAAAAATACTACGTTTAGCAACTTCTCACCTGGGGCATTAGAGAAGAATTTACTGTATTTAAACCTCTGTGAATTACTTCCAAATCTTGGAAGATTGTGTAGTGAAAAATGGGTTTAGCAAGCTGAACACAATTCAGATATTTAAATCTGATAGTGTCTGTAAAATTAAAATGCTTCTTCGCTGGAGTAAGAGATTTTAAATTGGAATACTATCTCTAAACTAATAAATTGATTAATAACTGACCAACACTATTTTTCTAAGAGTGAGAAGAGTTTGAGGACAACAGATTTCAAGTAGGAGGCAAAACAAAATGACAGGTGTGTTTTGGGTGAAGGATATGATAGATGGATACTGAAAGCCTTCACCAGTGTTTCTAATAAAATCACTGACTATTAAAACTAAAGGCATTTTAATCTGTTCTTTTCATTTTTGCTAATCTCCAATAATACTCCTCACTTGGAAAAAGCCATTTTAGTTTTCTCAGTTTACCAATCCTCTTTCACTACAGTGATGCTTGATTTGGGAACACTTCAAAATTTCTTCAATGGGTTTCCACTGGAGGTTTTTCTAAATTAAATAATCACAATTGGCAGTGCCTGTTTTTATTAAGTCTGTGCTTTGTAACTACTGATTTGTCTCTTCTCGAGAGACAACTAGATTTCCCTCTGGGTTGTATTGGAGAAGACAAGGTACTTGCTGAAGATTTAAGTACACAACAAAACCTGCTTGCAGGGAAGTCTGCTCCAAAGGAGCCAGCCAGCAATAATGCTCTCTGAAATGGAGGTTTAAAATTCAGCAGGCTCCACGTAGCATAGCATGACCGAGGTCTGAGTTCATAAGCAGATGTGGCCTAGGTAGATCCAAGAGTTGATGATGATTGTCACATCACACTTCCAGGTTTCTATAGTTGAGACTGAACTCCTGGACATGTCACTTTGTTAGACAAGGCTCCCATGCTAACGCAGCAGAACTGTTTAGCAACACTGTTGTTGTGGTTTAACCCCAGCCAGCAGCCAAGCCCCAGGCAGCCACTCACTCACTCCCGCAACAGTAGGACTGGGGACAAAATCAGAAGGCTAAAAGGTAGAGAACTTGTGGGTTGAGATTAAGACAGCTTAACAGAGAAAGTAGAAGCTGCACACACAAGCAAAGCAAATCAAGGAATTCATTCACTGCCTTCCATGGGCAGACAGGTGTTCAGCCATCTCCAGAGGAGCAGAGCTCCATCACGTGTAATGGTTATTTGGGCAGACAAACATTATCACTCCAAATATCCTCCCCTTCCTCCTTCTTCCCCCCACTTTATATACTGAGCATGATGTCATATGGTGTGGGAATGTCCCTTTGGTCAGTTTGGGTCACCTGTCCTGGCTGTGTCCCCTCCCAACCTCCCATGCACCCCCAACTTCCTCCCCAGCCTAGCTATATGAAAAGCAGAAAAGGCCTTGGCTCTGTGCAAGCCCTGCTCAGCAATAACAAAAACATCTCTATGTTATCAACTCTGTTCAGCACAAATCCAAAACACAGCCCCATGCCAGTCACTGCGAAGAAAATTAACTCCACCCCAGCCAAAAGCAGCACAAGCATTTATTCTTAAATGAACATTAAGCATTTCCAACCTGTGACTTCTCTCATTTTCTTGCAGTGTTGTTTTGGCTTCAGAGCCAAATGTTCAACATTAGTTCTGTTAACTTCTGGGATGCAGAGCATCAGAAACAAATAGGGCAAAGTCCTATATTTTTTTTCTGAAAGTTATGTCTTTGTAATTCAATAATTTCAAGAGGAATCATAAATGGCTGAAGCAAAAACTACTTCATGCAAACTACATTATGTGGTTATGGCAAAACAACTTGTATCTCTAACCATGAGAAAACACGTCCTTTAAATACAATGTCTAGATTTTTATGGGATTCTGCTTGATCCAATACCTCTTCTTAGAAACAAACTTTCAGAGAAAAAAACTTATTTATATATGTGTGTAGGTGTATGTATGTAGTTTTGAAAGGAAATGGGCTATGTATCTCATCTCTGATGAAACAGATGTCATTTTTGTTTATGCTGCAGCAATTTGAATTACTGCATTTACTGAGAAAATTCCATGTCATGTTTCAGGGTGTCCCTGTAATAACTCTTAGCACTTTCCCACTTGCTTTAGTGAGTTACAAAGGAATGTGGCCAACGCTTACTTAGGATCAGAAGGTTCTTCAGATCTATTGACACTAGAAGTACTTTACTGATATAGAAACCCTGATACTATCCATCAGTTAATTACATCCTGTGAAAATGAAGTTATGCTGGCAGAGCTCTGCTTGCTAGCAAGGTAGTCCCACAAGTTACACGGTCCTACAAATAGAATAACTAATCCTGGTAAAAGTCAGTGTGACTGCATACATACATGGTGTTTTATTAGCATGTTTAAGGGATCATGCTCTATGCTGACATGGTCACATTAGAAGAAATCTGGTTTAGGTTTAGCCACAGAGGACAGTGGTGTAAGTTCTTACTTATTTTTAGTTGACAAACACAGGTTAGGAAGACATCTCTAACAAGGACAAAAAATAAGGTGGTAAGAACATTTACTCTTGTTTAAGATATCAGAAGTCATAGCTTCTGAAGGATTTGGGTAGAATGCTTACAAGGACATGCTGCCGAGGCTGGGATTCTTTTCATGAACAGGGGAGAGGAAAGGAGGGGCGCTAGAATTGAATACTTTAGTACCTGTCTGTACTCCTATTGTTTCAAACAGAAGAACAGTGTGCTTCTTCACTTTGTTAGCTGTTAGGTTATCCATTGTATTTTTATCTTACTGAATTGAGTTGTGAGTAAATTATGTACAAAATGTATGTAAAAATAAGTTTGCATTTGTCCAAAATACCTGAGTGCACACATGCATTTTTTCTACTGTGCATTTCACCCCCAATAACATTACTTTCCAGCAGCAGACCTTTATACAACCCTGTATATAAACAAATCCACAAGGACCTTTGTGGAATTCGTGACAGGACTTAAGTTCAACACAGACGTTAGCTACTACTACATATTTTTGTCTAAGACACTAGCACTAATATCAGCATTAATCCAGCATTGCCTAATCTTAAAAGGCCTCACTCTAGTGGAAGAGACTCCTTTTTCTTGCTTCAGAAGCATGGAATATTTAAAGTTTCAGAGAACCATTGAGCTAAGGACATGAATGCAGTTGAGAAGAATTACACTGAAAAATAATGTGAAAAGGAAATGCAAGAATGTGCATGCAGCAGACTGAGAAAGGGACCAGATTGCAGAGGAATATGTACTGGAGAGTAGGCAGAGAGAGAAAAAATAAAACATGTAAATTGGGATTGTGAAATAAGGAATAGCAAAGCAGCTGCTATCAAAGAGAAATTGTACTGTGACCCAGATCAGTTAAATACAATTACACATGGATTAAAATATTTTGTCTTTTCTAGCATTTATTCTCCTGTGTGAACAATTGCTGGAGCACTAAGAGTGACATATACTTCATGAAAATAGGTAAAGGGATGAGATTTATTCTGTAAAATTCATGGACCTTATAATGATCATGATGATGAAAATTAGTAACTAAGAACTGTTTTTTCAGTGTTCAAAACCAGATATAGCGTAATTTCCAAAAGGACTTGGTATGACACACAGTCTAGTAAACAGAGTTTAAGTACTCTAATCCTGTTTCTGGCAAAGAAGGGCCACATAAAAAGCAAATGGTATAATGCTTTTGAATTCTACTTGATGGAGAAGCCAGGTCCCTGTGGTCAGTGCTGTTTTCCTTCTAGATTACAGCTTCCGAAAGGAAGTCCTCGCTCAAGTAGGACTTACAAATGGAAGCAAATGTAGGTCATGGCTATGATTCATATTTGTACTGCAAACTACAAAGATGCAAAGTAGATATCTTGTTGAGCAGATCTAAGGCCCAGTGCTGCCAAGGTTTGGATTTCACATATAGTGTATCCCTGAGATGGCTGTGAAAGTGACGGACCAACTCCTACTCTCCTACCTGCAGACTTGTGTTGCTTCCTGTACACTGCATAAGGCAGTCAGGTGTCTATGCTGAGTGGGTTCCATTCACCAAACCAGAAGAAGGCCCATCAAAAATTATCAGATTTCCCCTTGTAGCCATGTGATCACTTAGACATGATGCAAAAGTAGCAGCAGAAACCTGCAGCAAGGATGTCTTGGGAAAAGTTGGACCATCCCAATCAGCAAAGCTGATGAGGAGTTTCACCCTTAACACAGAATTATACATTACTGTAATATGTTATGTACCATTTTTGTGTGCAGCCTACACCAGAAGAAAAAATGGACTTATTTGCACCATTTAGTTTTTAGCAAACAATGTGTCATAAACAGTCATTGGGGTTTTTTTCCTGATTATTTTGCTTTATAAGAGTGTAGAGAAGACTTTTGTTTATTATTATGTTCTGTCATATTTGTTTAACTTCTGAAAACATTGTTTTCTTGAAAAATGAAGCAAAAGTAGTTTTCTTCATAGATAATAACAGTAAGGTATAATTCTGTATCTATTAGACACAAGCCCATCAAAGTCCATGTACTGCTTCTCCATCATATTCCCCACTCTGACAGCAATATTGTGAGATAGTCCTAACCAGGTCAATCAACCAACATACCCCTTTCTCAGAAGAAAACGGCTACAGCTCATTAATTAAAATTACGTTTAGACAACTGATGTACTGCCATCTAGTGCTTCCTGAATGCACGGCGAGACAGAGAGATGGACTCGTTTAGGCAGTCCTGGGCATCCAGGGTTGGCCTATTGCAACAGTTAAAACCATCGATTTCCTGTAGTCATGCTCATTGTGAGCTTACCTAAGAACAGTAACTAAGAGCAACTTACACTGTGATAAGTGACATAGTATGCTGAAGGAATCAATCTGAATATTTACTGTTTCATATGCATATAAATTAGACAGGAGGAACAGTATTTGCAGAGTCTACATCGCTTGAGGGGACATACAGTGAAAATGAAAAATCCTGTAGACTGGGAAAAAAGCAAGTGGGATATACCTTACACATTGTACAGATTTTTTTGTTGTACAAAGAGGCAATAAAATCAAAGACATTAAAATATTAAAATGTTATATTCAGGGAGGCATAGCAATAACTATCACATAGGTCTAGTTACTGCACACAGTTTTGGAAAGAGGTTGTTCATAGGAAGTGAAAAGCATATCATGCTGCTGTTCCAGAAATTGAGTAAATCTTCATTTGGAATAACCTTTTCTCTGTGTGTAAAGAAGACTAGAAGTACGGCAAACTCATTGGTTAATAAAATAGCTCAGGATCAGTACTTGTAACTATGCAGAATGTCTATTAAAATTGGGCTCATAGTAAACTGAAAACAACGTAAGGGGAAATTTAGGTCCAAGATAAAGGTATGAAAAGGCTTAGTCCAATAACTCTGGTACAAACAGGTGCTCACAGAATGAGTAGTTTATTGTAGTGTTTCAGGAGTAGAATTTTCACTGGTATCAAGGATAGTCCCTTGCCAATATTTCTATGCAAAAGAACATTGGGATCCGGACTAATATACTGAGGTTAAAAAAAAATAGGTAACTTCAGAACTTAAAATATTCAAAAGAATATTTGTTGGAATGTTAATATTTAACCATACAGCCTAAAAAGTTAGTTTACGAAAATGAGTTCTTGACAAGTTTACTTTAAGATTTTCAGACAAACTATGCAGAAAACTGAGAAAAAACTGTGGGGGAAAAAAAACGACTAATTTTTCCTTGAAGTTTCATCTTCTGTCTTTATTTCAATTTTATCAGTAGTTTTCCTGAGGTAATTTCCTCAAACATTCCTCTTTTTAAATGAAAATTACCCTAGAAAGTATATAATCTAAAACAAAATATTTTCAGAAAATATGTTTCCCTTTATATAGTTCAAATAAATGTTTGTCATATTGTGACATCTTTATAACAGAATGTAAAGAGAAATGTGATTTTGAAAAATCAGAAGAAAGTGAAAAAAATTACTCTGCAGAGGGAGTACTTTTCACCCTGCAGAATAGGCATTCGCTTAAGCGCTAAACTATTTAAAACTCAAACTCATCTTTAGCACAAAGTAAGATCCATTGTGATACTTAGTTCTGAACTTTTATACTTCTAGTGTATATTTCTAAAAATAGATATATAATTGAAAAGTAGTATCCTTTCTTTAACCTCAATTTATTTGCTTTTTAATATATCTGGGAAATCAGTAAAATTTTAAAAAGTAATCAAGTGTGCCCATTCTGTTTTTCACACTTTTTCTCATTGCTATTATTTCGCTCTTTGTCTCATCTGCATAAAGCACTCGAAATTCTCTCTCTACAGCCATATTATCAACCCGTTTTCATCATTCCTATCTCTGGACTTCATTATGGACATGTAAGACATTTTGTCAAATCGTTTGTACTAATAGATTAGCTGAAGTAACCCATGGCCACACTAAGCCTCCAGCATTCAAATTTGTATATTAATTGGTGGAAGACTGAGAGAGTTTTTATCAATATCAGTGTTACACTCTTCTCTTTTCAATAGCTTGCATTTAAAGGCCACAGAATTTTTAATGGGCATTTTACTTATGAAGCAAAAGCTGCATAGCAAGTGGCAGATTTTGATTACATGATTACCATGTATAAATAGCTCTGTGCTGTTCAACACAAAAAGTTGACACTTACATGATGTGAAATCTGAAATTGTACATGGAGTGAAAGGTTTCTTTGTATTAAACATATTCAGCGGTGAACTGGTTTTTTAACCTCCACGGGATTTAAAAAATTTACAGAAGCTTGAAATAAAAAGAGTACTTCTGAAGCGTCTGTAATATGAGGCTAGAACACAGACTGCACTTACTACAGTATGGCTTTCAGGACTATAACAACCAATTCATGCAAATAAAATTTTCTACTGTTATTTTTACCTTTTCACTTCTCGTTTGTATTTTTAATAATGCTGGGATCTGTCACAACCCCATATTCTCAGAGCAGAGACTGTATTCTTTACATAGAGCTGAATATAGTTTAACTACTACTTGTAGTATGAAGAAGAAACAGTAATAATAATTATATCTTATAGTTAAATGTGAAAAAGTTTGTGAGCCCAATCCTGTTTCCATTCATGCCAAATTTTAAATGAAACTGAGAGGAAGAAAAGTAGATATTATGCCTCTTTGTGAGGATACAATCGTGACAGCAAGTCCCCAAATATTGTAATTATTACTGATATGGTAAAGGTAATGCCTAAGTAGAGCATTTACTCCTGCGTATCTCATGTCTAAGTAGATCTTTCCCTAAGGGCAGCATAGCGTTGTTGGGCCATACCACATATTTTTATTTTACCATTATCAGAGACCTTCATTGTTACTGATGGAGTTGCAGTGGAAATAATTTAAGAACGGGCCATATCTTTATTTGTTTTAGACTCCCCAGCATTAGGTCATCCTTCAGGAGCCAGACTTTCAAGTTCGTGTACACTAAAATGACAATGTCTGCAAAATTTGATGGAAGATGGAACAGGAATTGAGCAGAAGATAATCTTACTTTAATAAAACCTATCTACATCACTAAAACCTCTCACTATAAAAAATACTGTGAATCTAGTAATTAAAATGATATATCAAAACCAAAACAAAGATTGGGTGATCTAGTAAGAACAAGAGTAGACTACTACTGTAAGATTACATACATGTTTTAGTTGAAACTGACAGTCACATACTTCTAAATATGTTAACTGGTGTTGTATACAATTAGTATTTATGCACTTCAAATATTTAAACTTGTAATTTTTTCCCTAACTACGCTCTTCAGTAATCCATTGAGAACTCTTCATTTTCCATTCAGCAGAAATGAGGTTTACAATTTTATATATAATTATAGCTATTCAAATGAATGCTAATAAATGTAAACCTACTGGGACTTTAAGATTCTAAAATTACAGTTGGAAGAATTTGTTCTTTTGATTTTATCTTAAACATTTGTCTAACGGCATGTCTCACACACACTGCATATATGTATGTAAGATATTGAATAGAGGTGTTTTGTAAGTATACAGCACTTTGCAGTAATGGATTATAGATTAGACCAAATTTCTAAATCTCTGAATTATCAGAGATTATTAGAAAATTATCTTTTAAGAAGCACAGAGAAATGGCAACTATTAGCAGCAATTGTGTTCACTTTTGAAATAGCACTGTGCTGATACAATGTATTACATATCTGAAGAAAAAGGCTAAAACCAAGATTACAATTAGCCTATAGTATTTTATGGAGACAGGCAGCAGAAGAAGGAGTACTTCCACAACCTAAATTATTATGCTGATGAAAAAGGGTAGTTACTTGAACTTATGTATCCAAGTGATGAATCAAATCCCTGACTTTAGCTTTCTTGGTTCCTAACACTTTGAACAACTCTTCTAAATCACTTCAATTTTTTCTTTAAATCTCCTTTCCCTCTACTGTTTCACCTCAAATATCTTTCTTGCCAAATTCAGAATCCAAACTCCCCTGATTAAAGGACAAAAAGGTGTGTGCATTCCTAAGCATGCATGTAAGGAAGCCAACAAAATGTGAGGAAATGAGAAATAAGTGTGCTGTTGGTCATAAATGAAAACAATAGTAGCTAAGCAACATGAGGTGATATGTGAATTTTTGTGAAAGACTTCTTTTTATTGTTTTTTTTTTGTCATTAACTCTTTTTAAAAATGCTTTTAAAATTATTTTTTTAAAATAAATGGCCATAAAATATTTCAATCAATATAAATTATATATATTGATAGTAAAAAAAAATGGTCTAGTCATTGTCATTAACTGGCATTGTTATTAACTTCTTGGCTGTGGGACTAGATACAACACACTACACACTACCATTTCTGGTTATTCCAGAACAGACACTGTTGCTCCTTGCAAACCAAACAAAAGGTAACGACTTCATGCTTTTCAGGCTGAGGAAAAGATCAGGCAAAGGCCCTGTGCAGGTAAGTTATACAGTCATACAAAGGAATGGGAAGTTCTGGCAGTCACATGGCACCTTCGTAAAAATTGCACAATCAAGTTGTAGACTGATCCATTGAACCACCCTTAATCTCTGATGATTATTAGGTCTGTGTAGATGCTGAGCACACCTGCTGAGATACCTACTTGGCAAGGCAGAACATCTTACAAAACTAACGCTAATTACTTGAGCAGCAACCAGCAAATTGTGGCTGCACTTCACTGTCACGGAAAACTTCTGTTGTCTATTTGCTGATCAGTAGGATTTGTGTTCTTGTCAGGAACGAAAAAAAAGGAGGAAGCACGATAAGGAGGAGGGAAAAGGAATATTTAGGCTAAGAAACTGGAACAGTGCATGCCCTTATCACAGGAGCTGGACTTTATCTTAGTCAAACCAGCAAGTTTAAGGCTTCTTTTAAATTTAAGATAGTTGTCCAGTTCATTAAATGTGTGTATCTGTGTAAAACAAGAACAGATGAATGCAAGTGATGAATGTAAATGCTCTGGGTAGAAGGTTTCAGTTGAGTATTTTTTCTAGAAAAAGATAGCCAAGAAAAGTCACAGAAACTGAGATAAAAGAAATGGAACTTCATCTTTGAAGGAGCTCATACCTCAAGAGCAGTTTTCACCCCTTGGCACTTCAACATGGTTTCAAGAGAGGCAGAGTCACTGCTCAAGGTGACAGTCCTGGCTTCCCTTAAATAGTATACATAGAACAATTACAACCTGGAGAGGATACAATCTTGCTTGTCTTTCAGATCCCCCTTACAGGTTTGATGCTCTTCAGAGTCCTCACTAGCATTAGCTGAAGGTTAAGGGATGTTCATATAGAACAAACAGAAGGTTAAGAAACATGAGCAGATGAACAGAGCATACAACAGATAATAAATATGATACTTTGGAAATTCATACTTCGCACATGCTTGAACAGTGTGTCATTCTGGTCCTCCCCATTTCAGAAAGGTTATAGCTGAAAAATGTCAGAGAGGCTAAAAAAGATTATAAAAAAATAACTAAACACAATTAAGTAGTTGAGGAGTATCCAGAATACACAAGGCTGTCAATGTCAGTAAGACAGAGGTCCATGAAAGGAGCACTCTGGACACAGTGAGCGGCCACAGTCTGTCTCAGTGTGATCATAAAGGGTTAGAAAATGAAATTGGCGAGGACACGTTTTAAAGAAAACACGTTTCTTCACAAAATATACAACAAGGCCAGAAATATCTTAGAAAACTTATGAAGTGCCTTATGCATGCTGAAACTTTTCATGATCTGAAGGGGCAACCAGATCCACTGGAAACAGT